>PVKM010007716.1:10806-40885 GCA_004027735.1 Carollia perspicillata | reverse complement strand
TTTTTCAGGTTAAGCACACAATACAACATAAGGTTAAAAAGCTAAGGTCAGCTAGGAGGTAGGAAAACCAAGTGCCTGTCTGTGTGACTTCAACAGGATCTCTAATTGCAGTTGATGGGTTATACCATCATTAAAATAAAATATGTTACAGTAACATAGATTTTGGACATGCATATTATACCCATGTACCTTAAAAGTCACATATTGTTTTCATAATTGTCTTAAACACTGAGAAAAAGTGAACTTCTGTTCATTTATGCTGTACACTTACTTTAAAACTGTGTTATCAACTATCAGGTAAATAATAACCATGTTAAACTGCTGACACTTAGCCATTTACACAGAAACCCATGCTGAGTCCAGGGGAGTCTTTACATGATAAGTTGGAGGAGTCACATTCAGACCGTCAGTGATGAGGTATTCACATAGGAATACATACCAGCTCTGAAGAATCCTTCACAGACTGCTCAAGTAAACAGGGCAGGTTTTTGGAATCTGTAACTTACTATTGACTAAAACTTGCCCACTATTGTAAATAAACATAATAAACATCCTTAACTTTTTTTCTTTTGATACTAAGCACTGTGAACCTGTGCCAGCAGTCCAGACTATAACTTTATTCCCAAATCTGTGCTTCCCCTTACCAAAACCTTCCTGGGACAGTTGTCTAAACTGCTGAGGTGCTTTCTCTAAGTCTTCATTTCCAATTATTTTTAAACATACTGAAGATATATAGATATAGATACAGATACAGATATAGATATAGATATAGATATAGATATAGATATAGATATAGATATAGATATAGATATAGATAGATATATCTTCCTGCCTGTTGGTCCACTGAAATCAGTGTTAGTAAGATCTCTTTTATCAAATCCAATGCTCCATTCTCAACTTACTTGAATTTTCAGCAGTAAACACACTTGATTTCTTCTTGATTCATTTTCATAACTGGTCCTTTAAGATTACATATTCTCCTATTTCACTGGCTATCTCCTTCCAAGTGCCAGGTTCAGACTTGTCCTCTCAATTGACAGTGTCCCAAAGCACTAGGGTTAACCATAAATTCTTCTCTGTCTTCGGTAACCAAATATATCTCATTAAAGCCATTCTATTTCAATACTCTTTATATTTGGTAGCCCATATTTGTGTGTCTGAGCTCCAGATGTATGTAACAACTGCTTACATGAAATCTCCACATGAATGTTCATTAGTGTTGTATAGGAATCAGGGGTAAGTTCTGCCACAAAGAAGCCTAGTAATAGAAATCAGATGTGCTCTGGAAACTTATGTGAAGGTCTTAATTGTGATAAGTGGTGAGAATAGAAGGCATTTGGATTCTCTTTCTCACACATTTTGTTCATGTTAAGCCCAATGACTTCTCGAAGCCCTAGTTTTCTCATTTCTCATGACTCTTCTCTTGGCCTGAAATGTTTTCTTCACGCTCATTTTATTAACCAGGTTCTCAATGACTCATGTCTTTGAAGGTGAAGAAGGAGTGTGTGGAGGATCTTTTCATGGCCTCAACGCTGCTGCAAATGTGCAGTGATGCGCAGGAAGTGGGACAACAAGAGTGAGAATACTAATTATTCTTCTCAACTTTATGAGTATTTCTGTCTTTTCACCTTTACTTTCTAGAAATATTTGAAATTGAGCTAGTAATCAAATTAAATTTGGTTAGATGTATTGTTTACATTTGATTTACTGACATACTTGAGGCATGGGGAACTGATATTTAGTATTGTTAAACCTTGATTCCAATTCCAGGTGAAGGTTGTATAGATTAAATACAGAACCAAAATGCAAAAAACATTACACCTGGGAATCACATTTTCATATTTATAAATTAATGCAAAGTTTGATGTATTTGTGTTCTTTGGACTTTTTCTATTCCCAAGTCTTTGTAAACATTGAATAGGTGGATATTCATATGCAAACATATGGTTTAAAATACTTATAATGCTTTCTGTTTTAAAATATTTTATTTACTTTTAGAGGGGGTGGGAGAAAGAGAGGGAGAAACACCAATGTGCAATTGTCTCTCAAGCACCCCTCACTGGAGACCTGGCCTGCAACCCAGGCTTGTGCCCTGACCAGGAATCAAACCGGCAACCTTTTGGTTCGCAGGCCAGCACTCAATCCACTGAGCCACACCAACCAGGGCTTATAATGCTTTCTGATTATTGAATTTTTGAAAATATATATGCTTAGGAAATATGTAGAATAAGATAGTATTGGTTTTCAAAATAGGTTAAAACTGATGTTCTATTAGGTTCAATATATGAAAATCACTAATGAGTTAATGTCATTATCTCATTTATCACCTAGAAAATTACAGATGTTTTTAAAGGTAATAAAATGTATACTACATTTAGTTAAAAATTATTAAAGCAATTTTATTTTCTTTTAAGGCACTTTTTCACAGTTTTATTAAAAAGGTTACTGTTAAAAGGCATGATAGACAAAAATTTTGTTGTACCAGAATATTACAGTAAAAGTATATTATCATATCTCCTCAAGTTTTTGATTATCTGAACTATTGAAGCATTTGTCTTTAATATGTATTCCTATCTCTGTTAAAATACTTGCACTGTCACTACGTCAATAGTGTTCAGTAACAGGGCACCATAAGGTTTATGTCGGATTATGAAATAGTCAATTAATGCTTTCATGATACTGACCATAAAAATAGGTGGGTTAAAAATGGCAAGAACCCTGTTTGATCGCTAATTGAAAATTACTGAATAAACCACAGTACTTCTGTGTTTTTCTTATTTTGAACCATCATGCATTAGACTTAGGGATTATTTCCAACAATAAAACTTAAATAATTACGGTAGAATAGGGCAAGGTATAGTAGCCAATATCCAAGAGCATTGCAAAGGGTTGCATTATTTTGGATCACTTTTGTTTCCAATGCCTGTGCATATCCATCTCTGTGATTTGACTCTATCTAAATAATCCTTCTTGCTTCAAATCAACATAGTTTGATAACTCTATCCTCGGTTTGGATGTACACTTATACAGGTTTGCCATTTTAATAATGACCAGTTTATTTCATATGAGAGTAAAGGCAGACACAAAATTTTAATAAAAAATACATAAATATTTGAGAATTATCCACTTCTGTATATATATATATATACAGCTTTAAAAGGTCAGTTACATTTTACAGAGCTTAAATAAGTGATTCAGTGTATTTTCTACACCCAAATAGTTTCCATTTTCCAAATTCAGCCTATTCTTATGCAGATCCAGATTTCTATTTGGTATTGCTTTCTTTCTTCATGAAGAAATATTTTAAAATTTCAGGTAATATATCTGCTGATGAAAAATTCTCTCAATTTGTGTTTATGTAAAAAAAAATTCTTTTAGCTTGTTAAAGGTTTTTTCCTTCTTGCTTCTAGATCAAATAGCTTCAGACCTGAAGTATGTAGTCATTCACACGCATCTTTGGTCATCAATACACTGTGTCTTTTTTTTTTCACTTCACTGTGTTTTAGATTTTTCTTCTTATTGTTTTCTTAGCAACAGGATTAAAATGTGCCTGGAGGTGGTTTTCTTTTTGATTCTACTGCTTAAAGTTTGTAGAATAAAATTTCAGAGTGCGCACTATCTGATTACAGCAGTTACTTTAAAGCTACAATCAACAAGACATCTTGCTACTGGGAGAAAAGCTATACAGATCAATGGAACAGAGAAGAAAAGCAGAAGTAGAAACACACCTATGCTGTGAATTGACCAAGGACGTTGGAGGGAAAATCATTTTATCAACAGATGGAGGAGAAAAATTTGGACATTCACATGCAGAATAAAGACACCTAATTCATTACTCATATTAATTCAAATGGATCATTGGTCCAAGTAAAAACCTGAAATATTCAGTTTCATGAGGAAAACATATGAAAAATATCTTTTCCACCTTGGATCTATCAAATGTTTATATAGTCTGATGCCAAAAGCATGAGCCATAAAAAGTAAAATTGATAAATTGGACTTTATTATTAAATATATAATTTATATAATTGACTTTATTATATTAAAAAAGCCCTTTGTTCCTCCAAAGATATTGCTAAAATGATGAAAATAGAAGATACACATTAGAAGAAAAAATACACAACAAAATCTAATAAAAGGCTTATAAAATATATGTATGTATTTTACATTGAATAATAATCAGAGAAAAACTAAATAAAACAGACACAAGTTTTGAACAGGTGCCTTTACAAACAATAGATACAGATGGCAAGTCAGAACATGAAACCATACTCTGCTCTAAATTAAATGATTAATCATTAGGGAAATAAAAACAAATCAAAATTATATACACACCTAAGGTTATCAGAAGAAAGAAACCGTAAAACCAAAGCTGACAAGTATGCAAATCAACTGAAATTTTCTTACATTTCTGGAGGGAATGCAAAATGGTCAACCACTTTGAACAACTGTTTGGCAGTTTCTTATGAAGTTATACAAATATACACAATTTTCGTATAGCCTGTCCAATCTACTTCTGACATTTAGCCATAATAAATGAAAAATTATACATACACATAAACCTCTATACAAGTGTCTACAGCCACATTACGTATAATAACTGATATCTGGAAGCAAATCAAATATCATTCATTTATTGAATGTTTAAACTAACTGTAGTATACTCATAAAGTGTAATAGTTTTCATTTGTAAAAAGGAAAGAATGTACTGATATATGCAGCAGCATGAGTGCATGTCAAATGCATTTCCCTAAGTGACAGCAGGCAGACTCCAAAGGGCACATACTATATGATACTTAAATAACATTGTGGAAAAAGCAAAATAATGGGGCAGGGCACAAATCAGACAGAGGTTGTCTAGTACTGATGACAGCTGAAGAGAATTGATTAAAAGAGACAAGTGACTGTCTTGGGGTGAGTAACCTGTTTTATATTTTGACTGCTGTGGCAGTTTCATTATTACATTCATGGGTCCAAATTTATATATGTACCCTAAAAATGGTGCATTTCATATGATATGAATTATATTGCAGTAAACGTGACCAAAAATGTAATAAACATTTGGCCTTCTAGCTGCTTTACTAAATGATTGTAAAAAATATGGGTGATTTCAATTAGAATAGTACATGTTCTACCAAAGCCCCTTTATTCGCAGAAATAAGAGTAAGGAATAAGCAGGAAGCCACGATATAGGCAGAATGAGGATGTTACAGGGGTTGTGGTGAGCGGAGGTACAAGGGGAGGACTCCAAATGTCCGGTTGAAGAAAATCTGTCAAAAAAGTAAAGATGTCACCATGGTTAGGGGACATATCACAAATTAGCATGGTCACACGAAATATTTTTTTCCATAGTGCTGTCCCTAAATTGTTTTTCCTTTTTTTAAAAAAAAATTTTGCTGAGTGAGGCCTATAACCCTCTAAAGTGTTATTTCTGGTTAACCTGCTTCTTGGAGGTACTGTGATGTTCATCTCTTGTTAAGTTTCTCAGTGTTGGATCAGGAGGTACCTGACTCAGTCTGTTCTGGCCTGGAGCGTTTGAGAATGATGGATGAGCGAAGTGTTCTTTCTAGCTACATGTATTGCGTACCCTACCCCAGACATCGCAAAGTTCCCAACACTCCTCTCTTCTCTTTTAATCTTTCTTTCTTTCTGTTTTGCTTTATTTCATTGTTTGGAGGAGCTGTTCCCAGACAAAACAGTTGGCCACCATTGTACATGTAAAACAACCTATATGATGTATGCAGGACAATAGGTAGAAGAGTTATAATTCTAGGAATTTGTATATGACCTTTTAATTATTCCTCACTCTGACATTTGCCCATTAGTGAGTCTTTGGAGGGAAGCTGTCTTGTGCCTTGGTGTTGGAGAATGATGTTGATGCATCTGCTTTGTATATCTGCTGAGCTGGCTTCCTTTTGTAACCTTAGATAGATACACTCTTTGACATAGCCATATATTGTCTTTTCAAGCTTATTATGAAAAATTCATATTTGCTATTGAGACTTGTCAGGAGTAGATGTATAATTTTCTTCTGGAAATTATAGAAATTCCTAAGTCTGTTTCTCTCCATAATTATTATAAGTTTTTGTGGTGAACTAAGTTGGTCAGACAAAGATCTGAGATTTTGTGTTCCAGGGTTTTATGAGAATTGGCAATAAAATATATAAGATGCCTGTCACTTTTACTCTTGCTAAATAAACCTTTTTGTTATTTGAATAAACACTGTGGGCATCACAAAGAGCAAAACACTGAGCCTTATTGTTCTCGAATTGAACACGAGACTTCCGGTTACTAGTTTCACTGCACATTTTGAGATTTTGTATTCATACCTCTAAATTAAATAACTAATAATTATGCTACTCTTAAATAATTAATCTGATAATTTAAAGAATTACTGAGATAATATATGCAAAACACATAATGAAGTTACCAGCATTTGCCGTGTACTTGACAAATAAAATTTTCCTTATCGTGACAGTAACCAATGTTGTTTTCAGTAATCAAACTCTTATGAAAAGGGAAAGCTTAACAAAATTTGAATTTGATTTTATCAGAATTTTAAAAATTGCCTTTGCACCTATTGCTTTGTAATACATTTTTATATTTTCTTTTCATTCTTGCTGTCTAGTTTTCATAACTAATGTTTTCTATGTTTGTTAACTTAATTATTCCTTAATTTGTTTTGCAATAGTAAGTGGGCAGAATCTTTCTTCCCCATCTTAAAGTTAAAAAATATATATTCTGATACTATTGGAAGAGGAAATGTCACAAGAATGCAAAAACAACAGGGACCTGGAGCATCCAGTGAAGGTGTATACGGTATTAAATAAGATTTTGTATTGCAAGACTTCTGAAGTTTGATCTTAGTTTTGTTGAGATGATCCCTATAAGCTTGAAGAATACTAGGTTTATAGTACACACTCAAAACTTTAATTATTCATCCCCCCTCTCTTACTCTACTAAAATCTATCTGACATTTATTAAAGTTAGAACAACAATGTATAGTCATCAGCTATAGATACAGTATTTCCTACACAATTATTTTCTTCACTTAAATACAAGAACAAAATAATTTACTTTCTGCTGATCTAAATTTGAAATAAAATGTTTATTAATCAAAAATGTTTATTAAAATATAGCTCATATTACTTGATATTAGTTTAGAAAATCTAGCTAAATAAATATCTATTGCACCCACATTCTCATTTCAATACAATGATTTGAATTTGTTACAGTATTTTAGCATTTTATTTTCTAATTTTAATGACTTTAAAAATAATTTGGAGGGCTATACTAAATGTGTCAAATTTTCTTGTAACACATTTTGTGTCAACGAGGATAAAATTCACTTACATGGTAAGAAAATGACTAATGAAATGCAGATGGAACTAATAAGATTTACGAATTCTATCTTGCATACACAGGTATGGCATTTAGCTTGAAAATATATGACTTTAAAGGTCTTTAATTACTAAAATTTTGAAACTTGTCACTGAATAGATAACATTATTTTGGATTTGTGATAAATTATTTTATACATGAAATATTTTGCCTGTACTTTTACACTCAAAGGTAGAACTTATCAAGATATACACATTTTTATAATACCACCATTCTATATAAATGCTATAAATTGCTTCAGCACCAATAATTTTTATAAAAATATTGTCAAAGCAAACTTGATATGCTTTGCAGAATTAAATTTCTAGAAAATTTCCACACTGCAGGGTTAAAAAATGAATAATTCCATGAAAATAAGACGTTAGCCCACACATAAGCTTATGTAAGGTGTTATTTTCATCAAATTTGCTGTTTTAAAATGATTGTGTTTCTTATGGTGCATAGAGTTGAGTTTTTAAAATACTGCATACTCTACTCTTCTACAGCTGATAAAAGATGTGTAAGCAATAATTTACACTCAACGTGAATTCTTCAGAAAATTTAAAATGTAATTATCTGCATATTTCTAAAAGCTAAAATTATCTCCCAATGTAATAAGCTATCACCTTCCTTATGAAAAGTGTGACATATTTTGCTGACCTTTACTTAAAAATACTTACTGAGTAACTCAAATGGTATGTGTATTAAATTGAAAAGACAAGCAAATTCACAGTATAAGCTGCCCAAATTCGTGTTTTCTGTGATGGTGTTGGACAATCTCCACTGCCAATTGTCCTGGTCACCAGTCTGGAAAAAGGACTGCAGCCACAGGAATCACTGTCAAGGTGGAGGGAAGGGATGAAGTAGAGGTTTCCTGGAGAATGCGAAGGCTGGCTGCCAGTGGGGGAGAGCTGCAGACGGCTTTCTCCTCTGCGACACGGAGGTGTGCTGATGATAGTAAGCCCAGAGGCGCCTACAGTTACACTGAGGATAGCTCTAAACATGTGCAAACATGCTAATGTTTGTAATAAATTTTTAGTTGTTAGTTTCTTTCATGGTTTGTGAACATAGAGTCGGTCTTTTTACCTTTTTAAATTTCATTCTAAGCCTTTTTAAAGTGTGGCAAGGGGAAATGAGACCTAGTTCCTATCCAGAATGTTTATAGGAGCAGTGGTGGGGAAGACCCAGTAACTCTTACTTGAGTATAGAGTAGAAGTAGCAGCATTGGAAGACTTGCGGAGATGACTGTGTTTAATGGAGTGGTGCTCCTGTGAAGTATGGGAGACAGAAAACCTGCCATCTGTAGAAGAAGCCACAGAGAGCCTGTCCTTAAACCACGAAAAAGCATCCTGAGTAGCAAACCGGGTTATTTAAAAGGGAATCTTGTTTATTTCAAGTTGAGACAGAAATCCTAATCACATACAGACGGATTACATTCTGTTGACTCTATTACATATAAATACACATGTGATCTATATTTGAAGTCCGTATTGTAGGCTTCATTGCAAGATCCTGAAATTCTACAAACTTGTCAAATTTGAAGTGGTCCCTGTTTGTACATAGTGGACCTCAATTCTTCCCACTTCTATTGGTAGAATTTGCAGGTTTTTCCTTCAAAGCACTGTGTTAGTTTTTACCTTAATAATTTCAAGTTTTGGGTTCTCTCACTTGAGTTCATTTGCATGAGAAAGATCCAGATCCCACATATGTTTTTCCTCTGTATTCATTTTGACATTATGTAAATTGCACCCAAAATAACCCTAATTTTTTGTAGGATTTTATTATCTATCAGATTTAACATGTGTTACTTTCTTTCGCTGCAATAATAGAAGAATGATACACAGAAAAAGATGGTTTATGGTAATTTCTTCTGTTCACTGGAATGAAATTTAAATACTGCACTCCATTTTGAGGACAATTCTTTGAAAGTAATATAAGTAAATTAACATATTCAGAAGGAATTGATAAGATTTGTAAGGGAACTTAAAATTTTCCCATATGAGAAATAACTGGAGGAATAGGATAGTTTACTGAAAGCAATAGTATTCCCGACGAGTCATAAAAAATGCACCAAGTGTGTAAAAGTGGACATATTTATCTGTTTTTCCCTTATGGTTCCAATGTAACTATATTTGTGAATCAAATTGTTAAACTTCAGTTTGAGAGAGTTAGGTACCTCCTTTTCTATTAGTCTCTAGCAGTTTGCATATTCATTTTAAATGTTGGATTTTTAAATTTGTTTTTTTGTGTAGGCACAACCCATTAAATTATGAATTATGACTTTATTGAGATTGAGAACCTCATATTGCACAGAGACATGTGACTCAGTGCTAAGACCAATACATAGCCTCCTCTCCCTTGACCTCCATGCCATCATCATCATCATCATCATCATCATCATCATCATCATCAATAACACATTCTTTGCATGATGAGTATCGATGGACCTTTACAAAGAGTACTTCTATGGCTTTCACAATCCTTAATGTGAATACCATTGTGTCTACCTTTCCAATACAGAAATTGGGCATAGGTATGTTTATGCAAGTTTTCTGAAGCTACGTAACCATACATCGGAGAATAAGGCAGTGACAAAGCACAGGGTAAGTGTTGCAACCCAAACTGGGTCTACATAATAGATAGAATAAATAGATAGTCAGGGTATTTTATTAAAAAATCATGAGTGAAAGACTTAATACATAAAAAATCATGCACGTACTTTCAGTTGTATCTTTACTTAATGAAACTCTCACTCACACATTATTAACCACTATTTCCTTCTTTGTAATTTTTCTCCAAAGCCTTTGTTGATTTCAATGATCCCTATGTGGATCTGTGTACTGCACTTCTGTGCATTGCACCTCTGAATGTATTGATGCTGGTAATATATCCTTCCTTCTTAATACCATCTGGATATAAATGAATTGAAGAAATATAGAATAAAAGATATTGATGCAATACTTTCAAATTATTAGCATTAACTTGCACTTTCTCAAAAGTCCCAGCTGTGTGTAGGAGTCAATAAGCAAGCTTAATGCACAGGCGTG
Organism: Carollia perspicillata; assembly: GCA_004027735.1. NCBI lineage: Eukaryota > Metazoa > Chordata > Mammalia > Chiroptera > Phyllostomidae > Carollia > Carollia perspicillata. Next base: position 30,458 of record PVKM010007716.1, on the reverse strand, counting down.
GCAAAAGCAGAGCGCCTTCCCCTAAACCCAAGGACGTTTTATATGGCACCTTTCATTTGTGCCTTTTTCTCTTCGTATCAGAGTCAACTTTGTGCTGAAAATATAAGTCTTTGTAATTATAAATTATGTATCTCCATCTCTCTACTTGACTTTCTTCCAAGCTGCACAAATGAGAGAGTTAAAATACTTTATCTGAGTAGCTCAGATGAGCTTGAATTAAGATTCAGACCTCTCTCTCAAAGATCCTCAAGGTTGTGTTCTTTTCTTTCCATTGTATAGAGTATGTTGAAAACTTATGAAAAGGTTATCAAAATTGACCATATCCTGGTTCTGATCATTGACAGGAAAACGTTGTTTCGTTTAGTTGTAAAATTCGATTAATTTTTACGCAGTTGTTGGTCAAGTTCTCAAGCACATGTGTTGAATTAGTACTGAGTCTCACCCGGGCTTCCTTCGAAATAGCCTTGCAGGTATGCACTGGATCATTTCTTAGCCTTTTAAGCCAACACAGCTTCCAGTATCTGAAATCCAGGCTTTTTTTAAAGCATATTATCAGTATCATTAAGATTAAATGCTCCTCTGTGTTTCTGTTCTTCAATTCTGTCACTCTCCTTGTAAGGTGTTCCTTAGAACAGTCCTTAATGTATACAAACACATTAAGAGATATTTCTCTTGTTTTATATATTTAAGGTAAAATGCAAAGTTTCAGGAGTCTGTAATGTAATGAGATTACAATAAGAAAATGATGACAGACACTTGGATTATACTTGCAGTTATATCTTCACGTGAGGACAAATTCATCTGAGATTTAACTATTTTGTCAATAAGTATCAGGCCCAACTTTTTCCACCTCTGCAGATAACACAACATTTATATTTTTATTTCCTTGATGAGATATAATGAAAAGTCAAAAACATGTTCCTATTTGGAGAAGTTCACACCATGCCGGCTGGGACCATCTGTGAGGAGACAAAGTGGGTCAGCACGTTATCTCATCAGGACTTCTGTTCTCTGGAAAACCCACCTGGCTCTGCCACAGAGAACACAGACTAGATGGGCCTTTGGTGAAAAATTCCATTACTAGGAAGACAACTGTTCAATTTTGTGGCCTACTTAAGCTTCATTTTCAAATTTAATATTACCAGCTTCAGCAAACCTCTTTTAGAAGACCCTTTCCTTCAGGAGATACTTGGTATTAGGAGGTTCCATTGTACAGTGGAGAGAAAATGGGGTTTAGCATAAGGCAGGCTTAGCTGTGAATCCTGAGTATATTCCCTTATTGACCTCTCATACGCTTAGGGTAGCTGCCATGCCTATTTATAATAATTGCCATTTACTAAACTGTGGGCAAACGGCATGCATAATATAAATGTTTTGCACATATTCTGTAAATATTTTACATGCATTATCTCATCTATTACATCTTTATCACAATGCAATACAAACTTTTTACTTTTCACTCCCATTTTACTTTAAAAGGAAAACAAAAAACATGAGAGGAGTTGAATTTATAGTCTAAAATTCCATTTCTTTCAAGAGATAAGGAGGGATTTAAGTTCTGACATTCTGACTCCAGGTTTCCCTTTAATAGAAATAATATTAGTGGTGGTCCAGAATGATTCACCCCGAGATGTGCCTCTACGTCCTGCAGATTGTTTTGAGCTAAAGGCAATTTTAACTTCAGGCTCAAAAGAAACTTCTGCCCCTTTCTTTATCTAGAAGAACTTGAATTAGGGGCCTTGCCTGTAAGAGATTACCAGCAATACTGTTTTGACCCATCTATATGTCAGGTTAAACTTTTATTTACTAAATGTGTATTCTTCTTATCATTCTGCAATGACCCTTTGAAGCTCCCAAGGTGCATTACCTCATTGGCATTTCAGGATATCTTATATAACTCAATGCCCCTTCTGGTTCTGAACCTCTGGAGCACACGGGGTCTCTGACTCTCTCATGTATGCGAGGTTCCTATACACATATGAGTATTAAATTTGGATATTTCCCCTTGCTAATCTGTTCCATGTCTGTTTGGTTATTAGACCAGCCAGAAGAAACTGGAGGGTAGAGGAAAGTATGTTTCTCCCACATATTGGTCTGTATACAACTTCACTAGTTTCTCTAACATAAGCAGAAATAGAAACTGAGTGACAAATGATAGGTAGCTGATGATAGATAGATAGATAGATAGATAGATAGATAGATAGATAGATAGATAGATAGATAGAAATTATGATATTTGAACCTTTCTTTCCCTTTAGATAATTTAGAATAGATTACCAAGTCCAGGATCAAAATACTATGTATATTAACAACCTAATTGTCCTGTGACCTTCAGCACAATTCCTCCAATCGAGCAGTATTACAAATAAAGACATATTAATCAAGTATAAGAGCATATTTGAAAAACATTTTAAGACATCTTTATTTTTAATTTTTACATTAAAATCATAAACTGCTAGTATAGTAAACCAATCAAAAGTATAACATGATCTCTAATATTCAACATAATAATATAGACAAAATATTCACAAAAGTGAAAGAGGCATGTTCAATAAATATCTGAAATTCAAAGTTAGGTTTACTGGACTCTACTGTTAAATTGTCATTTAACTATAGCTAGATGCTATATTAAGCTAGATGCTTAAACTGGCATTTCAGCATCTAAACATACTGAGAATATTAAGAATAGCTAAGTATTGTTCTAGACATTGAGAAGGCTGATTCAAGTTTGTTGTTTCATGAAACTAATAAACATTCATACTTTGGAAAGTTACAGCAGGAATGATGTAAGCTGTTCATAATTTTATGAGAATACTTATTACCACATTTCTCAGGAAATCAGTTTTCCACTGAAACAATATCTCGTTTAAATTTTCATGAACAAATTTGTATCTATTGAAATAGTTCCAGCCTTTAAAAAAATTATGATTTTTACTTGCATTTGGATTTGTATTTTGAAAATGCACACTGATTAATATTAGTAAGATTCATCATTCCGGAACTCTCCAAAATAAGTATGTTGAACTAAAATTATATATAATTTTTGGCTGGGTTACAAATTTATATCATTTAATTTTTTCCTATTTGTACTATTATATGCCTGGTTTCATAGCTGATATTTTTGGCAATCAATATGATTATTCTTTCTTTAGTATTTTAAGAAAAATTGAAACTAATTATCTTTATTTCTGTTCTCCAAGTGTGATATGGAGTTATTTCATAAAAACACCTGATTTCTTTTGTATGCATGGAAAAGCTCTATGAAGAGAATGTGGAATTGTAAATCTTTTGACTAGAATGACAAAGATTCCATATGCCTGAAATCTCAGATAATTAAAAGCTTTATTCTAACTTTTTATGTATAATATCATGAATCACATAATGATTTTACTTCATAAAATGTCTTCTTATTTTTAAAGTTGATATAAACTACAATTCACGAATTACACTTTAAAACATAAATATGATTTAAATCCTTGTTAACAGATGGTTTAATATTCTTGTTCATCACTTTCTACATACCTTTATTGTGATTATGTAACTTTTTCTTTAAGTTCTCATGACTAATAAATTATTTTTGTTAATTTGTTTATTTAAGAAACAGTTATAGTTTACATGTTTAAATGAAATTTACGTGGTAATTATCCTATTTACAAATGATTATATTACTATAATTATATGACCCTGACATGTTAAAGTCTCTAGTCCTCTACAAATCTTATTATAGTGGTGTAAAAAAAAGCAGGCAGCAATTAATCTAAACAGCAATTGGTCTTGGCAGGTTGTCTCTTGAGGCATGTTCATCAAAATTGTGGTTGCCATAAATAAGTGAAAAAATGAGTTTCTAACTCTGTTAGGTGTGCAACATTAAAATCACCACCTCCAACTCCCACTTTTCAGTTTTCTTAAGATCTCATTGTTAGCTTTATCTTCCTAAGTCTTTCTTTACTGAAAAGTATTTAATTTAATAGAGTTTATCTCTATGGCTTTGGATTTCAAGGCATGCTTGTAGGGCCAGAGAGATCCTAGCGCTTGACTTGATTGTGAGTCTTAAAGCCAGCCCCTCCAGGTATCTCTTTGTTCCTGTGCCTCAGAGACAGTCCGTTTCTGATTAGACAAAGAAATTGAGCCTGTAAAATTAACTATTGAAAACATATTTAGAGCCACTGATATAAGAAGAGATAACAAATTATGGAATTTGAAAATAGTTTGAACCTATAAAAATATTATCTGAGCAAATAAATAGAGTAGGGATTCAGTCATATAGCCAAGTTCTAGAATATGCTTAGAGTAGAGTGGCCACTGTGTATGAGACATAACTAAGACATGATTTTCCTAAATTTGAAGGCTCCTATGTACCTTTGCTGAGTTCCAGTTATTCAGTGAATTGCCAATGTTAGGCAGCTTGTAGAGTTCCAGTTGGTGATTGTTGCTATGGCAAATTAGTATAGGCCAACAGACATCCCTGTCAGCTGGAGGGCCCTAGCTCTCAATTCATTTCCACGTACTGTGTTTGCCCTCCTCTTCCCTCATATATCCTTTGGCCCCATCAACTTAGTATAAAAATTACCCATCATGGAGGCTGCCTTCACTACTTTGGTTTCCTAGAATTTAATTGTATTGTTTGCAATATATAAGTATATTTGCTCATTGTGATAGGTTGTATTATTTTTACCCACTTCAGTGACTTTTTGAAATCAGACTTATTTCAACTTGTTTTGACTAATGAAGTATGAGTGGAAGTGACAGAGAGTAGATTTAAGAAATATTGTTGATGTTTATGCTGTGCTTTTCCCTTATGTATTATAGCTGGTAATGTTCTAATAGGGTTTACTCTTTCAGCTTATATTCTAGAATGAAGGATACATGGATCAAAACCTTAGATTTCCTATTCGGATATGACATGAATGAATTAAACTTTTATGGTTAAATCTTCTGAGAACATCGAACAGTTTTTTAATGCACCATAATTTAACTAAAGCTGACTGATAAATCTATTGCCTCACTTTACTGATTTTGATTATCACTAGATTTTTATTGCTACAAACTAACCCACACTATTTAATAATTTTAGCTCTACTTATCTTGTAATTGTTGGGTTTTGTATCCCATCTAATTGTCAACAATAATGCAATTTTATATATTCAAAACTAAGGTGTAGGTAGATAATGTGATATTTCCAAAGGTCACAGAATTACTACTTGCTTGAGATAGGATTTGAATTTAAATCTGGATAATGCTCACACTAGAGATATGCTCTATCACACACATAGGAGATGATCATATATTAGTTGTGAGAATGTAGAAAATAAAACGGGATAAACATTGCTAAGACTGTGGAGAGGCTGTTAAGGAAGTGGGGGCCAAAGCTGCTGCTGCTTGCTAAACCTGTTACTAGACTCAACTCCAGGCCAACCCATAAGAATCTGGAGACATAAGCATCTCAGTGTCATAAATATGCTGGAATAACAACTGCTATATGGATACATACAGACTTTACTTTCTTCTAGTTTTTTCCACCCTCATTTGCATATCAAAGTTAACCAATCCCCATTAATCTAACCAGGATCCTCCATTTGCCTGGAAGAATTATATTTTGTGGTTTCTGCATTTGTAAACCGTTGCCACGGTGCAGTTTTGGATGACACCTAAATGTGTATCTCTGGTACTGCAATCCTTTTGCTCAAATAAATGCTTCTTGTTCTTTATTACAGCCAGAACCTCTTTACTGGTCAACAGTTGAATGAAGGAGTTAATTGTAGAATGAGTGAATATATCATTAAGTGCTGTTGCAGTAGAAATACAAGAAATAAGAATATACTGCCCATATAATTAAATAGCTCATAATCTGTGGTGGACTTTAGAAAGTAAATTTGCATTTACAATAAAATCCCAGGAGGGTGATGATAGGAATATAAACAGAGTTCTTAGGGAAATCTGCTTTACACAGATGGATGATTTCACACATTATCACATTTCTTTAATCTTCCCAATAATCTCAAGGAGTAAAACATACACCATTTTTTCTTAAGAATTCAAACTGATAAAAGTTTTATTTGTATTTTTAAAAAGAGTTAAGGTATAAATATGGCTAAATCCAAATTTAATTTACTAAAAATTCATGTTTGTTCTTTTTTACTACATGTAGCCTGCTAGAGTTTTTTTTGATGAATCGATTCTGAGGTTTGGATAATTCAAAATGTTTTATATGCTCAGCTCATTTTTCCACGGTGACTTTCAACATAGTCTGAGGGAAATTGGGTGAACTGCTTGCTCTCTGCCCTAGCAAATTGCATTCCGAGTCAGTTTATGATGAAGGCCAGCCAGAAAAGTCACAGCCTACTCCAAATAAGTGTGAATACTTTGTAACTGTGGAGTACATTTCTATGGTAATTTGTATTTCTAGTAGTTTCATCTGAGAGACCAGAATCATGAACAACTCATAATATGGTTGAAGAAAGCAGACCAAAATCAAATAGATTTGTTTTACTTGTAAGTTCTGACCAGTTATTTAGATTCTTAAATCTTAAATCTCAGTGATCCATCACAATTTTAAGGGCAAAATATGACAAAGATACAGTGTCTTTTTAGTCTTTCTAAGTGTTTTAATAGAATTGGTTGTGTAAATATTAAACAGTACTTTGTGTGGAAATGGCATAAATCTATGCTATTTTCAAAAATAATGTAATTTTAATAATCGAGCAAAGTAAAAGAATTTATCATGCCTTTAATTTACTTCAGCGAGTGAATGACAACCTTTCCCCCTTAGGACAACTCGAGTAGCAAATTGATGGTGTGCAGTGCATTTCATGGATCAAGAGATAGTATGAGTCAAATAAGCACTATAAGCACTACTGTCAGAAAACCTTCCCTGGAGAGTTAATTTATATTCACTGCACCAATGTTCATGTTGCTTTGAGTTGGCAAGTAGACTCTTACATTTTTCCCTCTAATATATTCCACCACCATGAATTCTAAGTGTGACACTGATTTCTAACCATGGATAGACTTTGTCCATGAGAAGTTACACTTAGAAAACATAGAAGTAGTAGGCAATATAAAATTTAATACTATTAAAATATTAATTCTGTATTGGAAATTATACCACATCAAGTCAGCAATACATTACAAGATTATTGAATATTTTTTAAAAGACTCTCTTAAAATGATAACACAAATTCAAGTAACTTTTGAAAGTTTGTAAATTAGTACCAGAAACAAAATATATGCTTTGGGGAGATGATGTTAACTCCTAAAGCCCTTTATTGTACTGTGAAAAAAGAATGTTTGCTAACCTGAATACTAATTGCAATGCTTATACAAGAACCTAGTAATATTAGTAATCATCTCTCATATTTACAATAACTTTATGGTTTAAGATCTTATGCCTACATTACTTTAGTTAATCTTAATTGAAACATTAGTTATGGATAGATGTTTAATATATACAAACATTTCAACATGACTTAAAGTCTTCATTTTTATTTTAAATTTTTATTGTATTTTTTCCCATTACCATTTAGTCCTCTTAAGTCCCCTTACCTCTGCAATCACCACATAGTTGTCCATGTCCCTGAATCCTTTTTCCTTTTTGGTCAAGCCTGCCACCCCATAATGCCTCTCCCCTTAGTTGTCATCCTGCTGTGTATTTATCAGTATCTATAAGTCTGTCTCTATTTTGCTTCTCAGTTCAATTTGTTCATTGGACTCTAAATATGGGTGAGATCATATGATATTTGCTTTTCTCTGACTGGTATATTTCATTTAGCATAATGTTTTCCATGTCCATCCATGCTATCGCAAAGGGTTAAATTTTCTCCTTTTTTACAGCTGAGTAGTATTCCACTATGTGAATGTCGAATAGTTGTTTTATCCACTCATCTACTGATGGACACTTGGGTTGTTTCCATATCTTATTGATAGTAAATGATGCGGCAATGAACTAGGGATGGCTTATGTTCTTTTGAGTTACTGTTTTGGATTCTTTCAGATATATTCCTGGAAGTGGAATTGCTGGGTCAAAAGGCAGCTCCATTCTTAATTTTTGAGGTATCTCCATACTGCTTTTCACAGTGGCTGTACCTGTCTGCATTCCCACCAACAGTGCAAAAGGGTTCTCTTTTCTCCACATCCTGGCCAGCACTTCTTTGTTGATTTATTCAGGACAGCCATTCTGACTGATGTGAGATGATATCTCATGTGATTTTCATTTACATTTCTCTGATGATTAGTGACATTGAACATCTTTTCATATGTCTGTTGGCCATCTGTATGTCCTCTTTGGAGAAGTGTCTAAACTATTGGTCATTCTTTTTTTCTGGCTTCTCTGAGCCTAAAAACTATCTCATTATATAGGCTCCTACTAGTTTCAGGAGTCTAACATTACACATTCATTTTATATCCCAATACAGAAAATAACAGTAATATCAATAATAACAATAATGACTTTCTTTGTTCAAGGTAAAATGCTGAGAACTGTACAAGAATTAGCACATTTCATGCACATTAAAATGTATGAGATAGAGCTAATACTCTTATTTATCTGTTTAATGAATGTGGATTCTGAAACTAGGAGACCACAGATAATTTGTTCAAAATCTCATAGCTAATAAAACAATTGGAAATCCAGTCCTATCAGGAAATAAGTGATCACATTCCAATCTGTAAGTTGCTCACAATGAAACAAATAAAACAATAATGAGATATGCTGAAACTCTGAAATATACTTTTTAAAGGCATTTTCTTTCTAATGAGCACATTGGGCTTTTCCTTACAGTAGCATGCAAAATGTATGTAAAACTAAATCATTATCCTTAAGAATCAATTCTTTCAACTTCTACATAGTTTAGGGTCCATTCCTTATCAAATTTAAATGGTTTTGATGGGTTCATTGTGACAGTGTTACAATTTTAATGGTGTTAGAGTTCAGCCAGAGCTATCTACGCATGTTAGACTGAACTTAATTATTCATAAAGCTTTTTAAGGGGGAAAAACACTAAGTTTAAGTGACTTCAAAAAACAAGTATTTTATGAATGTTAGTTTTTCTTTCTTGTTTTATAGCATTATATCAGTACATAAGATAGGAGAGTTCTTAAGCAATTAGTTCTTTAGTTAACCAATAAACAGATTGCTATTCCTGAGGGTAAAGCAAGTTTGAGGTAGTGAAAGCCCAAGAGACTCATATGGCATCTTGGTAGAATAAGTAGCAGAATATTTTAAAAGGCCCAACAATATTTTTTTCAATAAATCACTTGTTTCTTATGACAGCAGTATAATGATTATAAAGAATTTAGAAACCTTAGTGAAATGGGAAAAGCCAGTATTTGCCCTGCCTGTCACCACCAGGCCCAGCAAGTAGAGACAGGTTTTAAATCTTTATGGGCACTTTAGTTCCATGGCTGGTGATCTGAGAAGGCTGCGGGTTGTATACCCTGAAACAGAGTCTTACATTTCCTTTCAAGCCAGGCTTTTTTTGTAAGGAGAGTAAAAAGTGTAGGTAAGGGATTTGGAATTCAGGGAAGAGGTTAATCCGATAAGAGCTGCAGCCTGCCAATTACCCTAGCTTCTTTTCATCCCTTGAGCCGTGAATCTTTGTCTGTGCCCTGGGCATCTGTGTCCTGGGAGGTTCTTTATCAGTGTCCTTTGTCCCAGGTGGGGCAGCCAGGTGTCTCTTCCTGGAACACAAAGGCTCCAACACCATCTCCAGTGCTTGCAGTACCCCTGGTGCAGAATGTGGAACTGCTTGTGGTCTCCTGGCGTCAGGGTGGGTGATGATACCTTTTGTTCCTGAAACTGTAACTTTTCACATGCACTAACTACTGAGCTTATTAACTATTACTTAAAACAAATATTTCCCAACTCTCAAGTGCCCCCATCACTAGAAAGGTAAATAAAATGTCACTCCTGAAGTACACATGGTCATCAACACATGGTTAGTTGCTTCTGTTTTTTTTCCTTGCAAATTACATAAAATGTTTAATGTAACAATTAATAACAAACAATAATCTGCCCTGTAGTGAACTTTTAATTGTTCATTTTTTATATCAGCTTTTCCCACTTTATTATATTTTAAATATACTAACAGCTTCATACTAGAGTATTCTATGGGTAAGTCATATAGTTAGTACAGTTTCTTACTACTGGATTTGAGTTGTTTTCAAACAACTGCATATTTAAACCTAGTTTTCTTATGATGTAGTCCATATCATAGATTAAAAGTTATGAACTTTTAAGCCATCCAAAACACACTGGGAAATGGCTCTTCAGAAAAAATTTTATATACAAGTACAATTTTATTCTTTTAAGTGATGTACAATTTACATAACAGATTTTAACTTTGGCAAGATACTAAGGGATATAGACTTGTTCATTTCAACCATTCCAACTCTCATTCATGAAGTCTAGAACCTCCATTATTTTAGTATTTCATCTCTAGATCTCTATTTTATTTGCTCCAAGCTGCGTAGCCTTGCACAATATTCCCCACAACCAGAATGGAGGGAAGATGTTATCGTTAGCCTGATTGCTGTTAATAAAGGAACTGAGGCTCAGAGTTTAATTAACTTTTCCTAAGCCACAGAGCTGGCAGAAGGCAGAGCTAGAATTGGGTCCATAACTCTGTCTTCTATGAAATTCACACCGCATCTCCTGACACTTGGAATCTGAACGTAGGTGCATACTGCACGTGCACACAGAGAGACTACTAAACACGTGGTCCTGCGTAAGTCTGTATTATTCCACTTGTCGCCACTATGATGGCAATCACATCCGGCCTCTTGTTTTTACGAACAGCTATGTGGTCCTATTCTGTAACGTTCCTTGTAAACCCCTGACTGTTGTATCTTACTTAATCAACCTACTCACTGGGGTATCTTACAGTCATTTCAAACTTCATGTGTTCAAAACTGACTTTCTGGTCATTTGTTAGAAACCTCTCCTACTCTGTCTTAACTACTTCTTCTACTTGCTCAGGGCAAATTCAGAGTCATCCCCGACTCCTCTCTTTTCTCTTGCACTAACTATCTGATTTATCACAGAATTCTGTTAGCTTTAACTTTAAAATGTATCCTTAATCCAACCTCTTTTGACTACCTTCCCTCTTAGCATCCTGGTCCAAGGCTCTGCTAAGATTATTTAACAGCTTCCTGAGCTGCATTTCGATATTGACCTATTTCTCAACAGCCCAAGTGATTCTCATAAAATGGAAGAAAACATTCTATTGCACAAAACATTACAATGGCTCATAATAATGCTTTGAGTGGCTATAAATTCTGATTCTCTGTAACCTCTTTTACTTCTCTGCTGCAACTTGTCCTCTTAATATTGTGTTAAAGTCAAAAGGACCTCTTTTTCCCCCCTATATGAAGCGTATGAGACTTTTGGCTAAAAAAGAATTAATACCTAAAGTATTCTCTTTCCTTTACTCTCCAAATACCTTGCCTAATCCTTCATAGAACATACACTACTCTATAGTTACTCTGTTCATTGATTTACTTGTTTGTAATTTTCTTTCCCTTTAACTAATACTAAGTATATCTGTATATATCAGTATAATGTAAAGGGAGGACAGTTGAGTCAGCAGGTTTCCCTGACACCCATGATTCTGGTCTACCTCTTCAGTCCAAAGAAGTATCTCCCCGTCTTAGAGTCTAGGCACATATAAATACCAATGGGTAAGTTGAGGTGACATGAATTGACTTATATGTATTTATTTTCAAGGCCTATCAATGCTGGGAAAATATATGTAGGTATATTTTGGTTTAGTTTACTCATTTATACAAAATATGAAACTAGATTTTCACCTAGCATCTGCATAAAGCATTTTGTAGTGCTCTCTCCTCCAGGGAATATATTAGGTCATCCTTCCTCATCATTTTTCCTTATTATGCCTTAGGGAAATTATGTATAAACACATACATTTTACTTGATGACTTGCTGAATTCCAGTAAGTTTAATTAGGCCCACCTCATTTTAAAATGTGCTTATATTTTTGATCTACTTTTAGAGCAGAGACTTGTTTTTCTTAGGTTTATTTCACTGATATTACTCATTTATAAAGTACTGTAGTGGTAGGTTTCTTTCCTCCATTCCTAACTAAAGGGTAAGCTGAATGGCACATATTTATCCAGATGAATCACGGCTTTAGTGCCAGTGAATAATGCACTATCTGGCAAGTGAGGGTCTCCTTCATTTCATTCCTTCAACAAACACTTGGTGAATGTCTACTCGGTGCCAGGAACTGCCCTAGGGTTAGAGGATACAAGAATCAATGAAACCGAAAAAGTAGTCCAGCATCACAGAACTTTAGTTCGGTTAAGGGAAATAAACTAGAACAAAAACAAGAAAAAAAGATACAACATTAAATAATGAGAAATGCTAAAGATACAAAATAACAGCAGGAAAAAGCATAAGAAATGTTGAGGGGGTTCAATTTAAAATAGGCTCATAGTAAAGGCCTCCCTGAAAAAAGTGATGTTGGAGTAAGGATCTAAAAATAAAAAGGAGTGAGCAAACCAAGAAAGCTTTTGAGGCAGGGATGGAAAGAGTATTTAGGACACAGCCAGTACAGCAAGTGAGTGCAATCAAAGGGTGAGTGCACACACCCTTGGCGGGGTGTGTGACTGGAAGGGGGAATCTAGGACTGGTCTGGGGACCCAGAGGCTGGAGCAGCATTACAAAGAGGAGAGCTGTAGGAGATGTCCTTATTTTCCAAAACTTGGTTTTTAAATCTGTAAGTGGTAGGAAATCCTTGGAGGAATTTGATCATGTGTGACATATTTTGACTAACAGGATCACATACATTTTCTTTGACTGGTTAAATAAGTTGAAGAAATTAATGTGAAGCTCATAACAGAAAAAGGACTAGTTAAGGAAAGGAACACAACATTCAGCTGGGTAAATTTGAGGATCAAATTGACTTTATTAAGTGATCAGTGAATATAGAAGCATCTCATTCAGAACTAGAAGGGCAAAAGTGCCCCAAAAAGTTGTACAAAATGAATGTTTTTTTTGTGTGTGGGGGGGTTGTAAGTAGAAAGATGGGGCAAGGAAGCTATTTGCAAAAGTAAAGAAAAATTATTTTTAGACTATGACACGATAGGGGTGAGGGTGGGGGAAGGAAGAGCAAAAGTTTTTATCATGTAATTGCCTCTTCTTTCTACGGAGGTGGGGGTTCAACAGGCCCACATAACAGATTGCCTCGTGGTTGTTGATCAGAAAAATTTAGACTGGTTGATTAATATTAAATTTCTGCGATGGGCTGGAACAGCAATAAGTTGTGCATTAAATCTAGGTTTGATATCAAGGGCTTTTGTACAAGTGATATCATTTTGGGCCTGTGAATTTTCTCTTCAACAAAGACAATTAATTAATAGCAACACAGTTACTAGAATCTCAGTCTGGTTTCTCTTGTTATTTATATGCCAAATTGGACTAATATTTTCATTTATCTTCCTCTAATACATACCAAATCTCCAAGGACAAAGCAAATTTATTTATGGTATTGTTGTGTAAAACATCAGATGCTTTCAAAGCATGAACATTTACAGAGATTTTATTTTTTAAAAAATTCCAATGTCTTCTTGAAAAAGATATTCTTCCTCAATACCACTATTTGCCTTTTAAAAATAGATTTAATTTTATATGGGACAGATTTCAGAAATATGTACAGTGCCATAGAATTCAGAATAAGGACAATCTTCTTGCCTAACGCTGCCAGAAAATCCAAGTGCCGTGCCAGGCTAGAAAACCAGCCTTTGGAGACTGGGGATTATTGACCCTTGTTTCTGAGAAGCAGCATTTAATCGAACTCTTCTTACTAGCTTCATTTCCTGGAATGGACAAAGGCCCATGTCTTTAGCTCTAAGTGAAAATTACCAAAAGAAAATGTTATTACTTAGGCATCTCTTATGAGCATTTTGTTTGTCTTTATTGGTACTATAGTTTAAATTTAAATCTTTTTATTTGTCATTTTTATTTCTTGGACAAGGCAATCTAATGTGGCTGCTCTTGCTCTACAAACAAGTTGAGTAAGCAGGAAAAATACATCCGCTAAGGAAGATATTGGGTGAGGATGTTGAGTCCTATCCGCCTACACTGTGCATTCCAGAACATATGGCTGAGAAGATAAAAGTAAATGCTATTGCACCTCAATTATTAAATCCTACATGTTTGTCACAGGGCAAAATGCACTGAACACCCTTGGGTCATTGTAAATGAAAAGATTCCTACAACTGTAATTCTCCTTTTTGAACAGTAGAGTCATGCATTTTAACATCACTTTAAATGAATTTATAAACCGGAGACATTTCAATTTACACTTGTTTCTTTCCTGATTAGCAATCATTATATCAGCCTGCATATTTGTGCTTCCCCCAAATTCACCTGTTTAAAATCCCCAATGTGATGGTGTTTGAAGATGCGGTCTTTGAGAGATAATTGGGCCATGAGGATAAAAACGTCAGGATGAGATCAGCGTCCTGTGTAAGAGACTCCACAGTGCTCCTTTGCCCCTCCCGCTGGAGTGCACAATCAGAAGATGAGGGTCTATCAACTTTTGGTTCATTTTTAAAATAATTACTTCATGTTTATAGAACATGATCAATGTAAACAGTAACCAGGTATATATTTGATCTTTTTTTTTATTTCCTTCAGTTTGTTAATGTGCAGATTGCTTGGGTGTTGGATTTGAAACCAAATGTACATGTTATCTTTTGGCACCTTTGACCCCCTCTATTAGCATGTATCCATTCTGTTTTATTAAATACCCTGCTAACTTTATGGTTCCTTATTTTGTTGTTTTATCATAATTTTGTTTTTGATTTGCTAATTTTTAAGGGTTTTTTTTTTCACTTATTTTCTGCAATGGTATTGACAGTTAATTATTACTTTTCTTGCTAGTTTTCACCCCAACAAAAATAAGGATAAAAATTATAGTAGTCTCCTAAAATGAGATGCAGTATAAATTAATATTCTTTCCTCTAGTAGCACTTATGTAATATAATTTTCCTCTTCGGATGCTTGGTAAAATTTATTAGTAAAGTCATCGTGACTTTAATTTTTCTTTATTATTGATTTTAGAGAGAGAGAGGAAACTGGGGGGGCATGAAGAGAGAGAAATATCCAATGTTTTTCCATTCATTTATGCATTTGTTGTCTGTTTCTTCTATGCACCCTGACCAGGGATCAAACCCATATCCTTGGTGTATCAGAATGATGCTTTAACCAAATAAATTACTTGGCCAGGGCGTCATGCAATGTTTTTAATGAAAGATCAAACTGTTCTATTATTTCTACATTTGTTGAAATTGAATGTTAGTATTTATGCCATATTTATGAATAGAGTTTGACCATTTCATTGAAAGATTTCAAATTTACTGGCATAAGGTTATTTAAACATAATACTTCTTTATCTTCTTTTTACCATCTAAATCCTCTTAGACTGTATATTCTATTTTACTCCTAACATTGAGGTTTTGAACAGGTTTTTTTTTTCCCTTGATCAGTTTCATTAGAACACTTCAGTCTCTTGGTTTATTATTTGTAAAATAAGGAAATTAGTATTTATAGAAATGATTACATAATATTTATATGAGGAGAAAATAATTCTTGAATCTTTGCAAATTCTTATAGAATATCTCATGAGTACTATTTCTGTTATTATTAATTCTATATGTATTACAATCTTACTAAGACGTGTTTAAGACAAAGAAGAATACACATTAAAAAATACAGAATGTTAATACTGGCTGTCAATCATAAAGAAAATGGAAGCAATTTACAAAGGAATATCGGTGTCTTCAAGGGTTTTCTGTTAGAAAGCTCTTTTTAATACTGAACCCATAGACTATGAGGGGAAGCGGCAGAGTTATGGTATGCCAAGGAACTTTAAGAATCCAACTGTAGAAGGTTATTTATAAAGAGTATTGCACTCCCTACTACTTCTTTCCCAGTATAGAATGGCAGGGAACAGAAAGAGAGGGAAAGGAGTGTAGGAACATGTACTTTCTCACATTCTCAAAAATTCAATTTACTCAAAATTACATTGCTGACTTCAAATAGTGGAAGAGATGGACAGGTTTTAAAATAAATATAATTCGGTCTGAAGAACCAACCAAACTAACAAAATCAGAGAATGGGACCTTTGTTCTTAATCAAAAATAAGTAAAAGGTAATAGAATTTAATTAAGAATTATTGTAGTAGAATTATAGATTTTAATATAATGTGTTAGCAGGTATAGTTGATTTTATTGCTAGGTAAAAAAATAGATGATAGATAAATAGATATAGGTAAATACACAACAAATGAGTACACCCATACACACACATAAATTTGGGAAGGTGAGAGCAATAGTGTCAGAGCAAGACATAGATGTATTAGTTAATGTTATTTGTTGTAACACAAAAATATTTAAAATGATAATGAAAGATTATCATCATTTCATTTCAAATTGGGAGTTTCTACTTTCCACGCAAGGATTGAGACTTCAAATTTATTCTATACAATGGTTTCCCCACGACCTAGGAAACAATGTTTTTTTTTTCTTTTGACCATTTTTCATATTTTAAAAACACATCCTTTTCCCAATGATGTCAACCCAAAGTCCAATGCAGTTGTTGCCTCCAACTCAAAGTTCTAAGTTATCATGTAACGTGTAGTGCTTTCCCCTTCCAATTGTTCACATCCTAAATTTTTTTCAGTTTTATTCATTTTTTTATGATAGCACACTGTGGAGTTTTTGATTTTTTGATACAGTTGATCCTTAAACAATAAAAATGTGAACTGCATTGTCCTCACTTGTATGTGAGTAAATACAGTAAATGCTTTTTCTCTTCCTGATGTTTTTCTTAATAACATTTTCTTTTTTCTAGCTTACTTTATTATACCAATACAGTATATTATGTATTTAATATATTAAATGTTTGTTAATTGAATATTTATGTTATCAGAAGGGTTTTGGGTCAACAGTAGGCTATTAGTAGTTAAGATTTTTGGAGTCAAAAGTATTGTGCAGATTTTTGATTAGGGGCCTGGGATAAGCATTCCTAACCTGCACATTGTTCAAGGGTCAACTTACATGATTTCTTCTAACATATAGTTAAAAGTGAAAGTAAATGTTAATGTTTCTTATCACACTGACTCCATCTCTTAGAGCTATGGACTCTGTGTACTGTGTTTCAAGTCATGACAGGTAGTAGTTTTAATAAATATTGTATTACTAAAATGTGAGGGTTCTCCATCTCTTCAGCTTTCTATTTTTCCTTGCTGTCTTCTACTCTATTTTAAAGCCAATGCCACATATTTCAAAAGTTATTTTTATAGCCTCTTCTCACCTATTTGTGTATCAGTTAAAAGCAACATCAGAGCAATAAAACATAAGCCCTGTAATTTCTGTGACTTAAGTCAGGAGAAAGACATTTCCCACTCACATAAAGAGCTAAAGTATGTTTCTGGTCAGCATGTTGCTCTCTATTGAGCAGAGATTCAGGACTTCCTGTTAAGTCCCTAGCATTTTATAGGTATTCTGGCTTACAGTGGAGAGGCAAGTGACAGGGAAAAATACACGAGAGGCAACATACATGAGCAATGCTAGATATGGCACACATCATGTTTATTCATATCCCATGGGTCAGAACTCAATAATATGGTCACACAGCCACTAGGTTATATTTAAAGGCAAAGAAGGGTGAGAAGTGTACACCTATTATTCGTGCAAGGTAAAGACAAACAGGGTTTAGTGAACCACTAGCTGGTCTCTTCTATAATAACTTAGTAAATTCTAGATATTTGTTGTCAATGTGTAAGTTTTATCCTGGTGATAATATCATCTATGATGTAATTTATATAAAGGCAGAAAACATACCTGACTTAGAATATAATTATAATTCAAGTATTTAGCTTTTGCTCTAAAATGTAATAAAAACATTCATTTAATTAATGATTATCCAGTGGTAGTTGGATATTGATGTCTTTTAAATGGTCATTAGTAAAAGGCCTTAAGAAAAGTGTCTATTATTTGAAATAACTGCTTGAGAGCAAAAAGGTAGAGACTAACTAAGGCTTTGTGAAAATATATAGCATCATGGAGCTAGAGATATTCCTGAAAGTATAATGACAGATGAATCAGTGATGTAGAATTAAGAATTTACCTTGATGAAATGATGTTCAATAAGGAGAGAAGGAAAGAGGAGAATGAACAGATATCAGTGTTAAAAGAAATCCAAAACCAATTTGTTTTCTTCCACTTAGACTTTTGTGGACATAATAATAACTTCATATCTTGACACATTTGTTCTTATCTTTTCATTTCTTTGTACACTATTTTCCAATGTATTATAAACAACTTTAGAACTTACAACAGTCACCTAAAAATATCACCCCTCATAATAACTATTTTAGATCCATGTATATAGTGTACCTTCAATAACAACTTAAGCTAACCAAAAATTCAAAAAATCACCTTAAGTTGGAAAAAAATAAAATATAAACATCAAATTCACATTCTATTGCCATAACACTTAAAGAATTAGAAAGTGCTCATATCATGGTCATTGGTGCTATCATTTTACATATTTTGAAAAAGCATTTCCTCTTAAGTGTTAAAAAATTACACAATATGACCATCACATTTTTACACTCCAACTTTCAGAAAATAAGTCTCATTGAAAAGTATAATCACTGACTTCTGGCCAAGATGGATGCATAGGTGGAAATTCTGTACCTCCTCGCACAATCAAGATTAAAGTCAACAAAGATTTAGAAACAATAACACAGCCAGAACACAGAAAATTGAATTACGGAAGTCCAACAACCATTCAACCAGACCGGTAAGAGGGGCGGAGTTGGCAGTCAATGAGAGGGAACATGGCAGGAAAAGGCAGTGGCTGCCAGACCCAGGAGTGCCAGGAAGTGTAGGTGGCATGGAGATTGCAGACCATAGATGTGGGGAGGAGACAAGCAGAGCATGCAGGGCAGCTGGCTGACTGCAGACACACATTTGAGCATAGATAAACTAGAAGCTTGTGAGAGGCAGTGGAGGGGATGAAAATCCAAAAGAGTGCAGAACAGGCACCATTGTTCCCTCTCTGACCCCGCCCCCACAGATAGTGTCACAACCCTGAGACTAGGTTGCAACACCCTGGTAAACATCTAACATTTCACCACCCATACACAACAGTCGCCACCTGATCAAACATGACTCAAACAGAAGAACAGCTCAGAGCCCCAGAGCCAATACTTTTAAGCAACCAAGAGATAGCCAACCTATCAGATACACAGTTCAAAACACGGTGATCAGGATACTCACAGAATTGGTTGATTTTGGTTGCAAATTAGATGAACAAATGAAGTCAATGATAAGTGAAATGAAGGAAAATGCATAGGGAACCAATAGTGATGAGAAGAAAATTGGGACTCAAATCAATGGAGTAGACCAGAAGGAAGAAGGAAACAACCAAACAGAAAAGAATGAAGAAACAAGAATTCGAAAAAATTGAGGAGAGGGTGAGAAACCTCCAGGGCACCTTTAAACGTTCCAACATCCAAATTATAGGGGTACCAGAAGGGGAAGAAAAACAAGTGGAAAATTCATTTGAATGAATAATAAAGGAGAACTTCCCCAATCTGGCAAAGGAAATAGACTTCCAGGAAGTC
>PVKM010007716.1:0-10706 GCA_004027735.1 Carollia perspicillata | reverse complement strand
GGGTTAGCAATAGGGGAGTGGGAAGAGAGTGGGGGAGAAGGTACAGAGAATAAGTAGCATAGACAGTGGGGAGAAAATAGCCAGGAAGAGGGCAAGAATAGTGTAGGAAATGTAGAGGCTAAAGAACTTATGACACATGGACATGAACTAAAGGGGGGAAATGTGGGTGGGAGGGGGTGTGCAGGGTGGAGGGGAATGAAGGGGGAAATGGAACAAGTGTAATGGCATAATCAATAAAATGTATTTTTTAAAACAAAAAAAAATTATAATCACCTTTTGGTGTACAGGATGACGCTCTAAACAACTGAGCTCTCATTCATGTATTCAAGCACTCAGTTTCTACCATATGCCTGGTGCTTGCAGTAGGCAATGTTGACAAATAAGATGAAAAATAAGATTCACAAATGATCCTCTGCCTAGACCTCTAACAAAAGAGACAACTTCTTTCCCTTATATATAGTTTCTTGATTAAAGACTATTACTAGTGTAACTACAATTACATATTTACAAATAAAAACTTTGAAATGAGAGGGAAGACAGAAGGCTAATTCATGACTTTGCTAACTGTACATTCCTGCTGTGGACATTAGCCTAAGGTAATCAGATACATTCTGTGCTTTTCATCAGTGCATAGGATTGTTGTCAATCATCTTTTAAATCAATTAAAATGATATTTAGTGGAAATGAAGTATTTCCACCATTGATTTGGAATAAAGATAAAATACTACAGAATAATATTTAGTTTTTAATTACTTGGATTCATTTACTGTTTCTATCCAACTTAATATTTTTTGTCCTAACCAAAACATGGGATTTTGAAAGAAAATAATCACAATGAAAGATGCTATTTCTAAAAAAAAAGTATAATCACGTGCACATGGTGCACCATAAAGCATTATAATGAACAAGGATGTTGTAATGAATAGATTGAGAATGAATTCCCTTATTCATGAAAAAAAAAGAAGCCCTTTCATAGCTTTGGGAATTTTTAATACATGGAGAGTCAGTTATTACAAGTTTGGCTTTTATTTTAAGGACATTGTCATGAGCATGTGTTCATGATATAGTCTTTCCTATAAGTCACCTGGGCAACTGCTCAGCTAGCTGCCTGATGAGCAGCTTGGCACCAAGGAATAGACAAGAGTCACACACAGTAACTATGCACTTCATTCACCTTTTATTGAACACAGGTTCACTCAATATAGAACACTGACATGCATTAATATCCTTCCAACACTTTAACAATCTAAGGGAAATACAACAAACACATGCACAGCAATCAGTGGGGAAAAACAATCCCAGAGTCTCAGTGTGCAGGTCTGGAAGACAGCATTGTGGGTAAGGGAGTTGCCAGTGTCTTGCAAGAAAGGATCTCCAGACCCTGAGGGGGAAGCAGGGCAGATGAAGTTCTCAGTCCAGCAGGACAGAGCCTCCAGAGGCCGATGCCATGGGAGACCAGGGTGGCATGGAGCAGCACTCTGGTGTGTGGAGTTCGGCTGTCTCAGCAGTGGTCTGGCACCTGCCTCAGTTGTACCTTGAAAGTGGTGTACTCCACCCTTCTGGGTCTCTTGATAAGTGTTTTGGCACCCTTGAGTGCAAGTAGAGAATTTTCCTATGGGCCTGTCTATGGGTGGTTCTGCTATGCAGACGTGTCTGCTCTAATCACATGTGCAGATATTTTAGGTGTGTCTCCTTGCCAGATGTGTCTAGTATGACTTAGGTAGTTTCCCTCTCGAACCAAAGTGTTATGGTTGACTGGCAGTCATCTTGGTTGACATGAGTGACTCCATTTTGTTTTATGTACTTTATGCTCTTTTGAGAGGACCAATGCCATTTTATTGGCCCTGCTCTCCACAGGCATCTTGACAGCAAACACATTGTTTTTTATACAGTAAATTATTTAGAAGACTTGAATTAAACTGAGGTGAAATGAAGAAAAGTATGTGAAGTTCATAGTGTCTGCCATGTAATCTGTTCCTTTGCTGCTGGTATGGTAAAATGTGAAATTATGGCTCTGATATCTGCTGAATCAGCCTTTCTAGTCCAATCTTAATATTATTACTACTAATTCATTTTTCTTTCCTCAGGTTTTCAGAGTCCCATAAGTCTTCTCAATCAAGAGCTCAATAAAAGCCTGGGCAACACCATATGGCTGTGTGGTGGTGGATGTAGAATGGGTTATCGGTAAGAACATTCAGGGAAGGGAGGACTAATAAATTCTATGCCTTCAAAGGCTATAATTTCAGATGATAATTAGAAGAAACTACAAAAGAGAGTTTGTGTCCAGCAATATAAAGTACTCTATGTTTGAACTTTCTACTAAAATAAATAATAAATGTCATCCAGGTTTGGAGGGAAGAAAAGGCATCATAAATCATCTTTACTGTATTTGTATCTTAATGTCAAAATCTTGCCAAAAAATCAAGTTCTTAATATAGATGTTTCAAAAATCAAAACAAAAAAAAATGGTCCAGTACTGTTTTGTAAAAGTTTTATCACCACCTGACCCAGTAAAAATTTTATGACTGTGAAATTAAACAGATGTGGGTTTACATTCTGTTACCTACTTGGTATGTGAACCTGAATAAAACACTTGCTATTTATATCTTTACTTCCCTTCTCATAAAATAGAAGTGCAATAAATAATTTTCAGCAGTTTATGCTATTAAAATATATAGTGTTTATAAAAAATTTAACATGTACCACTCAGCATATTGTAGTTACTCAACCATTGCAACCAGAATTTGTATATGTGTTAAAATTCAAATGAGACTGGAAATTATTCAGTAAACCCTAGATGCCATAAAACAAATTTTTTTTGTCATTAATGGATGAGTTTCTTTTTATTGTCAAGTCCTTTGCTCCCAAGAACATCTAATTTGGAAACATTTTTAGCCTGCATTGAGTGTTTGTATTTTGGTTCACATATTTGAATTGAGGACATTTTTGATGTAGACACAATTCCTTGAGTTTTAGGACAAAAAAAAATAGTTTGAGTTTCAAATCCTCTAATTCTGACAATCGTTATTTGGAAAGCAAAGTGCAAGAAGAGACTAAGAAATTTGCCTAATAAAAATTAAAGTAAGAAAAGAGACAAATTGTGAAATCAGCTGTGACCAAAAAGAAACAAAAGAAAGCAAAAAAATAAAACAGTAAATATGTATATGCAACATATCTCAACTTATGAGTAAGCTAGAACAGATTCTTTAAACAACTTAAGCCCATATTTTTGAGTTACATCTATCCTTAGATTTTTCTGTTTTCTTTTTTCTTCTGACCAAGGTTTTCCTTCTAAAAAATGGATGTTTTTTGCAGCTTATTTTATAGTATCTGTTCAATTTTGTCTTTAATTTACCAACAGGAACTACCTTATTGTCACTTGTACTTGAGTAACAGATGGCATTTTCAGAATCAAGAAGCCCACTTGTATAATTTCTAGACACTCATGCTTTTGATAAGCAGAAATATGTTTCTCTATTATTTTAAAATTTGTGTATTACTATAATTTTCTCTGTGAATGGTATCATAAAAGTAAATTTCCTAGGAGAAAAGTTGACTTAAAATAAATATAAGCCAAATATGTAGATACATTAAATTTAAAATTGTAATTTGACAGATAAGAAGAAAGTACATGGTATCATAAGCTTGCAAGAATAAATGTTTTTGTTCAAAAACATCAGAACCTAATTGTATTATAATTTTAAATGGTATTAAGAAGTCTTGAGTGTGGTTTCAATGTTTCACAAAATATCAAGAGAGAAAAAAAGATGAAAATTGAAAACACTTCCATCATGAATTCTAGTGTGTAACTCATTACTAGAATATTTAAAAAAATCTAATTTTAAAGAAATTGAGGAAGAGGTACTGGGAGATTAAAATGGTTGCATTTCTCTGTCCTCACCAAACAAAATATTTTCTCCTTAGGTCATAGAGTGTTTAATGATACCCTTTTGTCTAGCTTATCTTCAGAAATGCAGTTTTATCTTGCATATAGGATAATGCTTTTAAGATAGACAGAATTCCCTTCCTTCTTCCTATTTTGTTTCAAGTCTTCTCCCCAATATTATTCTATTATTTCTTGGAGACTACTGGAAAACATCAAGCTTTTAAACTCATTTAAAACCTTTTGAAATAAGCAAAGCTACATTTGCAAGACCATTGAAAGAAGGGAGAACTACCTTGACAGTTTTAGTCTTGTCTCATTAAAGAAGTTAGAAGTATCTATTTTGGGGTTCAGAACAGGGAGAATCATGCAAATCAGGGGACTGGCTGAGCAATATGAGAGTTTTGATGTAACAGTGGGGGTTAGTCAGTTCAGTGAGACTTGGAGTGGACTGTCATGATCAAGCTTTTAGTATTGATAAGAAGTCTACTTTGGTTGTTTCAATATCTTACCATTTGGGAGCAAGTATTTCTGGACAGAGTAGTTAAGTTGCTTTCTCCCTGGTCTCAGGATTGTTTAGCACATACAAAGGAAAGTACATTTGGCTCTTGACTTAGTTTGTTTGGGTTGCTGCAACTAAATATCATACGTTAAGTAGCTTATAACCAACAAACATTTATTTCTCACAGTTCTGGCATCTGGAAGGTCCAAGATCATGGCTACTGAAGATTTGGTGTCTGGAGAGGAACTTTTCAAATATTTCCTAGATGGTTTTCCAATATTGCATTGGTTCAATAACTGAGAACAAAGGAATTAGAATATTTTTAGTTGAATCATTTTATGAACTAGAAATTGGGAAAAACATCTATTGAGTTATTTTGTTTTGCAAGTAACAAAACCTCTATACACCGAGTTCATTATGATGGTTAATTTGAGATGCCAACTTGACTGGGCCATGGAGTTCCCAGATATTTGGTTGAACATTAGTCTGAGTACATCTGTGAAGGTTTTTCTGGATGAGATATACATTTGAATTGATAGGCTGAGTAAAGCATATTGTCCGCTCCAGTGTGGATGGGCTTATCCAATCCACTGGAGTCCTGAATGGAACAAAAAGGCTGAGGAAAATATAATTGATTCCCTCTGCCTCACACTCTTTAAGTTGTGACATTTTCTCCTGCTTTAGACTCAGAGTGGAATTTAAACCATCAGTTTTTCTGCTTCTCATAACTTTGGGCTCAGACTGGAACAAAATCATCAACTTTTCCTGAGTCTCCAGCATGCTTACTGTAGATCTTGACACGTCTTAGTCTCTATAACTGCATATGGCAAAAGTCTCCTATTGATTCTGTTTTTATGGAGAACCAGATCAACACAGGTTGTGGTACAGAGTAGGGTAAATCTGATTTAGCTTGGGTTTCCATGAAAAGAAAAATAGACCAAGTAGCTTAAGCAACAAAAAATCATTTCTCTCAGTTGTGGTGGTTAGAAAGTCTAAGATCAAGGTACTGGAGGATCTGATTTCTGATGAAGACTCTCTTTGCTGGCTTATAAAATGCCACCTTTTTATAGAAGAGAGAGAGAAGATCTCTATTCCTTCTCTTATAAGGGCACTAATCCCATTGTGAGGGTCACACCCTAATTACCTCATCGAAACATAATAATCTTGAAGAGGCCCCATATCCAAATACCCAGAGGTGGGGCATGGTAGGGTTTTAGCATAGAATTGAGAACACAATTAAGTTCATAGAACTCATGTAAGGAAGGTTATAAATGTAAGGGTGCTTTTCATGGAATGGAAGAAAATAAGGTCAGTAGACATGCTTTATCTAAACCTGAAAGCTGATAAAGGAAGATACTCTCATGTCTCGCAGGGATTCTTGTCTTCTCGCCTCTATTAATCTCATTTTATTTCTCCCATCACCATTTTACTCAGTATAATGTTCTTTCATTTCCCAGGATAGTTTGCAGATGACTCCCAAAAAAACAGAATAAAGTAAAAATGAATAAAAGAGTTAAATATAAGCCATGATACCATTAAACTCCTAGAGGAAAACAGAGGCAATGAAATTTCAGATATCCCATGAAGAAATATTTTCACCCTTATATCTGTTAGGACAAAGGAAATAAAGGAAATGAATAAATAAATTGGACTACATCAAATTAAAAAGCTTTTGCACAGCTAAAGAAAACATCATCAAAATGAAAAGGAAACCAACCCTATGGGAAAACGTTTTTGCCAATGATGCCTCAGAAAAAGGTTTGATCTCCAAAACAAATAAAGGATTAATACAACTGAACACCAGGAAGACAAACAATCCAATTAAAAATTGGGCAAAGAACCTGAACAGACACTTCTCCAAGGAGGACATACAGAAGGCTCATAGGCATAAGAAAGGATGCTCAAAATCACCAGCCATCAGAGAGAAGCAAATTAAAACAACAATGAGATACCACTTCCCACCGGTCAGAATGGCCATTATTAATAAATCAACAGACAACAAGTTCTAGTGAGGGTGTGAAGAAAAGAGAGCCCTAGTGTACTGTTGGTGGGAATGCAGACTAGTGTTGCCACTGTGGAAAATAGTATGAAATTTCCTAAAACAAACAAACAAACAAACAAAAAATAGAACAGCCTTTTAATCAGCAATTCCACTACTGGGATTATACACTAAGAATCCTGAAACACCAATTCAAAAGAACCTATGCACCCCAATGTTCATAGCAGCATTATTTATAATAACCAAATGCTGGAAATAGCCTAAGTGCCCATCAGTAAATACGTGGATCAATAAACTGTGGTACATGTACAGCAGAAAGAAAGAAGGAACTCCTATCCTTCATGGCAGCATGGATGGAACTGGAGAATATTATGCCAGTGAAATAAGACAGGTGGCAAAAGACAAACACCATATGTTCACACCTATAAGATAAATCTAATGAACAAAACAAGCAAGCAAGAAAAACAGAACCAGAGGCATGGAAACAAGGAACAGGCTGACAGTGACCAGAGGGGAGGGGGAGGAGGGAGAAGGGGAAAAGAAAGGGGAGGGTCTAATCAAGGAACATGTATAAATATCCCATAGACATGGACAACACTGCGGGAATTGACTTTGGGAGTGGAAGAGTAGGGGGGTAAGGGAGAGCAATTGGGAGTAAAATTGGGACAACTATAGTAGAACAATAATAAAAATTAAAAATAAAATAAAAAAGTTATATAATAAGTTCTAGGTGTTAAGAAGGTAGGCATCCTACAGACCACATACATTTGGGTTTGGTGTCACCCTTAGCCAAATCACCAATGGTTGTGGATATCAGGTCAGATATTCCACTAAGATAAAATAATTTATAATCTAAGAAATGAAGGGTATATGTAACTAGTTCAGATAATGTGCACATTAGCTTTCCCTGTAGTTTGCCAGTGTGAGAGGATCACAGATTTTGAGGCTCTTGCCGAGATCAGGGCCATCCGCAGCGTGGACCATCAGACTGAGGCAAAAGTCTTGTAAAGGGTTCAGTGCCTCTCTCAAAAAGTTCGTAGATTCCTCTGACATAGTGCAGTCAAATCAACACATTTCACAGAGGATGCAACAGACCTAAGATATAAACTGACCTATCTGAAGTTTTACATCAGAACAATGAATACAATGAGATTAGAACCAAGAACACTTGACATCAGAGATAACTATCACTCCAGTATAACATGTGTGATGTTTAAGATGTTATGTCTTAAGCACTTATGATACACCTACATACACATACACAACTCAGATAGACTACTGATTCAGATGTTAAAAAATGTTTGCATATTGTAAAAGTTTAAGAAACTTAATATTATAATACTGAAACTGGGAGATTGTGCTGTCATGATGAAAACTTTGGAACCACTTACAATTGCATTAAATAAGTCATATGTTTTAAAATCTTTTATGCCAAAATAAAATAATCAGAAACATAACATCATAACACTTTGAAAAAATTCAACAGATGTCACTGGAGCAAAAAGAGATTTCTAAAAAGTTCCTGAATAAAGGGTTAATAATTATACAAGAATTCTGTTAAAAATAACAAAAACAGAACAAATCTCATTTTAAAAAAAGAGAAGAAAACCTTGGCAATGGTTTTACTATTTACCCCTCACAAGAATGACAAATGGCCACTAACCACACAAAAAATTATTCTCGCTTGATAACAAATTTGGAAATACCAAATTATATTATATGATATTTTATCTATGATATTGGCAAAAATATGTGGTATTTAAAATATCCAGTATTGAAAACATCACAGCTTCATAATTTCTTTTCATTAATTAGAACTATACTAATTTTAATAAGAGGCATTACTGTGTTTTTGAACTTTAAATAAATAAAAACATTTCTGTGTTTATAGCTTATTTTGCTAAAATTTACATTGATTAGCTTTATCTATGATTATTCATGTGCTATATGGCATGCACTATATACATTTTTAAAATCCATTTCAATGCTTGATCTATTATTATAATGATAGTTATTTGGATTATTTGCAATTTTTTGTTCTAACAATAATTGATATGAATTTTTGTATTTGGATTTGGTGCAGAAGTGCCTGGATTTTTGTAGGAATACTCATGCGAGTTATGTTGATGAGTAATGGGCAATGTTTATATTGTTTTAATGGTTTCTAAAGTGGTTATACCAATTTCACTCTTAAGAATTGTGTATGAAATTCCTTGATATGTTATATCCTTTCCAAAACTTCATATTTAAAAAAATAGCAATTCTGTCATGTATGTATAGGTTCTTATTTTCATTTTAATTTACATTATACTGATTATTAGAGAAACTGATCATTATTTCACAATTTTATTAATTTGCTTTAATTCTCTTGTAAATGCTTGCTAAAGTCTCTTTCTATTGAATCGTCTCTATTTGTATACTTACCTATCTATCTATCTATCTGTGATGTACCTATAATATATGCCTATCTACCCATTCATCTATTGTCTTTATACATCTATATGTCTATATAGATGTTTAACTATATCTTATACATCTATATGCCTATATAGAAATACATTGCTCTATAAAAAGTTCACTGGTATGTAACTATACTTGTATTTTATTTTTCTTATATGGATATTTGAACTGTGTCTTTAAATATACTTTTGTTTACTTGTACCTTACTATCTAAAATAAGCTGTCTGGTGAATAGACATTTGGATTTGTAATGTATCCTTTATTCATCTTTCCCTTAGTTGGAACCAAAGAATGTTTGCATCATAGCTAACTCTAGCCAAGACAAGAAAAAGTGTTATAGGGGAAAAAAAATCAAAGTAGAAAAAGTTGAAAGAGATAACAATACTAACCAATTGTCATGAAAATTGCTTAATTTTAAAATATTACAAAATGTTATGATTGGGTAAAATATTGCTGGTGCTGCTCCCATTTCTTGGAATGGAACTGTGCAAGTGAGGGGCCTTAAAGTTTATGCTCTTATAGTTAATGACCAATCTGCCTCTTCTTTCCTACAACTAATTAACATATTTTGTTACTGCCTGTCTTCCCTACCAGCATGTAAACTCCAGATGGTAAAAAATATTGACTTTTTTCCAGCATTATATCTCCAGAACCTAGAACCCCATCAGGCACAGAAGAGGTCCTCATAAATATTGATTGGAAGAAAAAATGAATGTAATGAACAATAAAAATATGCATCAGAAACAGAGAGAACCATTGGATGCAGAGATTAACACCATGAAGGATTTCATATCTAAGACTGATTGTAGAAAATCTTGTTACATTTTAATATCTTTTGATAATGTTACTTCACTTTTTAAGCTACTTCACTATTCTTCCCCTTGGTAAAAATGTGACACTTTTGCTGAAAGCTAAGCTCTCTTTTAACACCGCATCTTTTCCCTCTTTTTTTTTTGTCCTGCCACCTAAAAGCTATGATATTCCAATTCATCATTACTTCCTGGGGTAAAATATTTTTAAAATCCCTGAAGTGTTTTAATAGGGCCTTGCAATGGGAGGGAACATACATGCATGTAAATAAGTACATCTTAAAAAGTAGCAATGAGTGCCTGGTAATGTTAAGTCTTCAATAATGAGTATTTAGTTGGAAATATTATTGGACAAATGAAACAGCTACATTTAAGTGTTTATCAATACTCATCTCAAATAAAGTTTAACGTCAACAATGGAGTTTAAAGCTCTTCTAGCTGAAGTAGTATTGCACAAAACTTTCCTTAAAGATACTGAGGAAAGAGGAAGAAGTTAAGTTTACTTCAGGTTTGATAATTCATTTCCTGAAGCAGCCAGAAATAAAATACCACAAGTTAATTTAATACAATCTCTGATCTATTTTCAGGCAGGTAGAGTTCGTTCATAAGAGAGTAAGGCAAAAAAAGTAGAGAGAGAGAAAAAAAACAACAACACTTTCCTTTCTGCCAGAGGGATTGAGTTTAAGAAAACCAGCTGAGCTCATTTTTTTTTAGTACATAATACTTTAGGAAAGAAATGGAAATGGAAAAAAAAACAGGGATTATTTAATAGGGTTTTACTGCAACATATTAGCCCTAATTGCAAATTAA
The DNA here is from genome assembly GCA_004027735.1 of Carollia perspicillata. NCBI lineage: Eukaryota > Metazoa > Chordata > Mammalia > Chiroptera > Phyllostomidae > Carollia > Carollia perspicillata. The sequence goes on along the minus strand of PVKM010007716.1, from coordinate 243 downwards.
GTACTGTTTGGAAGGGTTATATCGCTGTACTGATCCAGAAGTAGGGGAAAAATCACATGCTTCATTGGAAAATATATTCTGGATTAAAGCCATTAGCCATAAGTACCATGTAAGCATTCAGTATCTAGTGGGCTAGATATTTTTAAAACTGAACATGTAATATTTCTATAATAAACACAATGGTTTTATTGACTTCATTTAAATAACAATATGATTTACTTTATAAACACTCCTGATAAAAAT
>PVKM010007715.1:0-40797 GCA_004027735.1 Carollia perspicillata | reverse complement strand
CCACACCAGTCAGGGCACAAAATACAAATTTTTAAAAATAGTTTTAAGAGAACAAAACAGCAAAGTAATAGCTTATGACCTCCGAACACTGAGTGACAGGACCTAATTCTTCCTATAAATTCTCTTGATAATTAAATGAGATCAGGGACTATCTTCCCTCATTTGTAACAGTGAGAAGTGAAGCAGAAAGGTTTCATGACTTTAGCATCAACCTATCATAGGTTTATCTAACAATAACGCTAGAATTTGGTAGAACTCAAAAAAATTAGAAAAATGTAAGGACATTGATGCTAAAAGAAGAAAAATAGCTTCAAATGTATCTGTTTTACTGTCAGTGATCACCCTTTCCCCAGTTCCTCAGGATTAAATATTTAAAAGTCATTTTCATATGTCGAATAACTCATCCAAACTATTCAATCCTACCAAAAATGCTTTTTAGAAAAAAGGTCTCTAGAAAACACATTTCTCCATTTTTAAATTGCTCTTCATAATTCCCTGTAATTTCGTGGATTAATTGTTTTCCAGGGGTGAGCCCCATTTAGCAGGCACAATGCCGGGGAGGGAGGCCCCCCTCACCCACAGGTGCTGGGCAAAGAGACTTCTTGTCGAGTGAGAGCTACCTAATGAAGGGCTTTAGAGGGTGCATGCCTGTACGTGAGCTTACAACATAATAGCTGGGTATGCTTCTGTATGATACTTAGATTCTGGGATAGAAACATAATTTCTATACGGTCCCATACTCCGACTGCCCACCTAGCTTGTGAGTTTTCAGAAATCACAGTATCATATGATGGCTCTAGTACTGCAGGAAGAGCCTGCTGAGGATGGTAGGGAACTACTTCACAATCAGTACAGCATAGGCACTGACCAACTATAATAAGTGCCAGCTGGAGGAGCATCCCGGAGGCCCTTAGCTGGTCCAGGCTTCAACCTTGTAGTGTCTGGACTGCGGGAGTTCTGGCAGTTTTAAGGGGAAGTGGCTGTGAGGGGGAATGGCAAAGCAGTGGCTCTTTCGGAGGTCTGTAAAATAGTTCATTACTTTAGCTCCTAGGATAGCTATATCAGCTCCTACTGCTGAGTACTAGCCCTGGTGTTATGTAGTAATATTATTGACAGATTAATTTGGTTTCTAACTTAGTTAATTTGAAATCTAAGATTTAAACTTTCAATGGGGAAATGCATTCTGAGTTCCACTTAATATTTACAAATATTATTTCACTATATACAAATGAAATTTTAAAACACAGCCTTAGCTGAGTGGCTCAGTTAGTTGGAGTGTTGTCCCATGCACAAAAGGGCTGTGGGTTCAAGTCCCGGTCAGGCACATACCTAGGGTGCGGGTTCTATCTCCAGTCAGGGTGCACATGGGAGACAACCAATCAATGTTTCTCTCTCTCTCTCCTGCCCCCGCCCGCTACTGTTATGGTCTCATCCTCTCTCTCTATAATTACTTTAAAAAATATCCTTGGGTGCCAATTTAAAAAAACCACACACAAACAGATTTTATATTAGACACCCTAATGCTGATCTTATATTACCAAATGCGGTATTCACAAAAGATACATTTTGGATAACATTAACCTTTCTTAGACTCTTCAGCTAGTCAAATGATAACTGAGTGTTTCATAGCCTTTTAAAATATAACTTATTTTTTTACTGAATGTATTGGGGCAACATTGGTTCACAAAATTATGTAGGTTTCAGGATACAATTCTATTATATATCCTCTGTATATTGTATTGTGAGTTTACCACCCCGATCATGTCTTCTTCCTTCACCATTTATCCCCTCTTTACCTTCCTCAACCCCCCGCCCCACCCCCTTTCCCTCTGGTAATGGCCTTACTGTTGTCTGTGAGGGTTTTTTGTTTGTTTAATCTCTTCCCCTTTTTCACCCAGCCCCCCCAACACCCCTCCACTCTGACAGCTGTCAGTCTGTCCTTTGTATCTATGAGTCTGTTTCTATTTTGTTAGTTTGTTTCGCTCCTTAGATTCCACATATAAATAAATAATACGGTATTTGTCTTCCTCTGACTTGCTTATTTCAGTTTGCATAATGTTCTCCAAGTCCACCCATGCCCTTGCAACAGGTAAGGTTTCCTCCCCCTCCCCTCCCCTCCCCTCCCCCTCCTCTTCCTTCTTTTAATGGCTGATCTACTTCTTAAGCTTTAGAAATGAAACCTATATATAGCTATTTCAGGTTTTCAAACTTCAGAATTCATTCTCTTTTATGGAGTCCTTTATAGGTAAATAAGGCAAATATGAGGTTATGGTAGAGAAGGCCCAACCCGATGAAGAAGATGATAAGCAAAGGGCGGTGTGAGAGGCCCACATTCCCCTACTTTGCTGGTCTAATGTCTAATGGCTGGTGTTGTCTGGACCTACATTATCCAGTATAGTAACCAGTGGCAACCTATTGGGATTTAAATTCAAATGTGAGTTAGATAAAATTAAGTAAACTTAAAAATTTAGTTCCTCAGTCACATTAGCTACATTTTAAGTCTTCATTAGCAACACATGTTTAGTGACTGCCATATTGAAGGGCACAGATACAAATCTATTACATTGCGGAGAGCTACATCGGACCATTCTGGTCCTGAAGTTTTATACCTTATTTCATTTGTCTCAGTAAAATGAAAAACATTTCATCTTTGTCTGACTCTGGAGAAGAAATAGTCAAAAATTCTATTCAGATTTCTTAAAAAATTATTTTCATGTTTTTCACTTGTGTGTTTTTCACAAAGCAGCTCTCTAACAAGGTGCAGCCAAGGGGTGGGGCAAATAGAGATTTGTAATGGGGCCCAGAACTCGGTGTCTAGGAAATATTAGAAAAAAAAATATATATAGGATGACTTCACCCCCACAAGTCTGTGCTGGGGGATGAGACACACGGAGCAGGGCCATTGAGAGTTGTTTTGAATAGGAACAGCTGTGTAGATAACCTCTAGAACCATCATTTAACATATCTCTAACCTTTAACTGGTTTCATAGATATGCTATACAGCTGTGGTCATGCTTTGAGCCAGGGGGATGGGAGTGACTTCAACCCATGATGCAACTGGGAGGCAACTCCCTCTGGTTACAGAGCCTGCGTAAGAGCTTAGAGATGATTGGCTCCATACCACAGGGCCACGCCTGCCTGGACTTACTATGGCAGCCCAGTAAAGCTGGGAAAAAAAAATGGAAATGCTGGCAGCTGCGGCCAACTGTGGGAGGAGTAGGAAATGTTGCTGCAGAGGAAGATTGGCGCTGGGATTTAAACCCAGGTGTGGCAGCCATGAGGCGTCTTTTTGGGACCACGTGGCTTGGGCAGAGAAGAACCACGGACTTCTATTTCTTTTTCTGAGACATGGTACCCCAAACTGGGCAGAGGGGGAAGGAAGGACTGCATTTGTGGGTATTCTAAAGGACTTTGGGATCTCAACGAAGACATTAAGTAATTACTCTTAGGTTTGTATAACTCTTTAGATAAATAATCCCTTTCCTTTTCATCAATCTCTGGCATTGAGAGACGTCTTTCACTGATGGCAGGGAACATAAAACTAGTACGGGGTGGGGGACCCCGGGAGCACAAGTGTAGGTCGATTCAGTAATATATTATTCACCCCCACTTGGGTCTGTTCTGTAACAATTTTACAAGAGGATCACTATGGGCTTTTATTTCAGCCCACAGTGATATTTCTCAAAATCCGAAGTTTTTATGTCTTTTTACAATATAAATTCAAAACTTGGATATAAATTTATAATATGGATTTAATGTTGAATATGTTATATTGTGCCTATAGAAATTTTCTTTGATAATTTTCTATTAAGCATACTAAAACACTGGTTTTCTAACTATTTCCCTAACAAGAACAACTAAAAAGGATTTGTCTAAATTCTTTGTCAGCAGTATATCAATGTTATTTTTGATCAAAACTAATAGGTAATTTCCTTATGTTATCCAAATGCAGATTTAACCTAGAACAACAACAACAAAAAGTCCTTTGGATTAAATCCAACTTTTTCTGTACCATATTCAGACAGACTGGTTTGTATGGGTAGACCCCCATACAAACCCCCCTAGCATTCTTGTACACATCAACCTGAATGCTGAGTGTAATTTACGTGCACCTCAGTGAGTTTTCACTGGACCATAGTGCATTACGCCAACAAGATGAGAGGTGGAGAGAAAATTCCAAATACTGATCTACATGATGCCAAGCTCAGAAAGGATCAATTACTTCACTGGATTAAGTGATATTTTGGCAGCATCTATCTATCTGTGGAGAGTTGTAATTTGGAAAATACTTGGATCTTAGTTTTCCCATTTGTATCACCAGACAGCACAAATGACAACAGATTCCTCCCTTTGCAGTGATTTTATAAATACCCTCTGGTTCAATTGCCTGCCATGGAGGCAGCTAACTGTCAAGAAAAGTTTGCAGAGCGTTAATTCAATCCTTGTGCCCTGAGACCCTGACAGGTAAGACAGCCGGTGAGGTGTGTGTTTCCAGTTTTGCCCTTGCATCCAATGAGGTTTGTGCTGGCACTTGGTTTGAGAACGCTCCTGAAAGGATGTTTCTGCCAGGCTAGCTGGCATTTAGTGAGCTTGTATTGTATTGATACAATATTTACATTGGCATCGTGACTGCTGTGCTCATTTTTTTCACTGTTGATGTTAACAGTGCAAAGTTTTGTTTATTTTTCAGTGTTAGAAGAAAAATTAAAAAATTTTATTGCTTTTTACTTTTGTTCCTCACCCAAGAACATATCCATTGATTCCAGACAGAGAGGAGGAGGGAGAAAAAAGAGACAGAGAGGAAGGGAGAGAGAAAGAAACACTGATGTGAGAGAAACATTGATCATTCCCTCCGGTATGTGCCACACCTGGAGACTGAACCTGCAGCCTAGGCAGATGCCCTGACCAGGATCAAACCCAAGAATTTTTGTTTTATGGGATGATGCTCCAACCAACTGAGTCACACCAGCCAGGGCAAGAATAAAAATTTCTTGATACTTAATCTATAGGATGCGATTTGCCAGGGTAAATTCCTTAAGCTAATTTTCCCTTGAGAAATATTTGAGATTTAATTTTTTAAAAAAGTTATAGCTCTTTATTGTTTATATCAAGTTCTGTTTAAATAAAGATGGGTAGGAGAAATATCAATTCTACCAAATCAATTTCTGGAATGTAGCTAGTGTAAATAATCCAGGCTTTCTAATTTTGTTTTGTTTGTGACTTTTTAAATGAAGACATCTATCATCTCCAAAACATTTTTTTCCTAATTGCCATAAAATCTTTATTTAATCCTTCAGATTTCTTCCCAAGCCAAAAATCAAACCCAGCCATACTGCTCCTGAAATACGTACATCACAGCTTTCATCCGTCTTGTTAGTAGAACTGTGTTTACAGATAGTGAAGACAACTATTTAATCAGATGTGTTCGTATTTTAAAAGGCAAATAAATTTAACTTGTGAGACTATAAGGGACAAACCATTGCCAACAAATGTGTATAAGAAAATCAATTGCCAAATTTTGATGATCTCGCCTGCTATAATTCTCATGTATAAGTCTATTTTCCATTCTTTGTTACCTCTTTTCCTGAACTACATTAATAACCTCCTAAATATTCTCCCTGATTAGGTTCCTATATTCACCTACCTTTGAGATTCAACTTTGTAAAATATATTTCTAGTCACATTGCTACATATGTTGTTGTTCTAAACATTGCAAGTCTCTTAGTCCCCAGGTCAGATTCAAAGCTCCCCATGACCTGGTCTCAAATAGCTTCTCCTGGGTCGCTAAGGGCAGGTCCAGGATCTATCCAGGCAGGCACAGGTAGGCTCAGGAAAAGTCGTTAAAGATCCCTGTACTACCTCTAACCATTGAATGAACAAGACTTCATTCCCACTCTCATTCCCTGATATAATATGACAGTTTTATAGTGTGTCCCCTGAACAAAATGTCTTCCTTTCTTCCATCTCCTTTATACATCTTACAACCTACTCTTTTAAGACCCACTTTAAATGTTTCCTTTTCTGAGAAAATCAGAAATCTTCTCTGATTTTCAAAATTGAATTACCTTCTTCTCTGAATTTGCTTTCAGAATATTTACAACACTTATTAAATTTTGCATTATGTCATACCTATTTGTCAATTTGTCTTAATTATACTACTAAAGTATAAGTTCTTTGGGACTGGAAATTGTGTGATAATCATTTTTGTTTTACCCATACTGCCTAATATAATATTATTAATTGGGCAATAAGCAAACTCTTCTATTTTGTGATTAATCATGCAAGAGGCTTATTATGCAATAATCTACTAGAATCAACCAAATAAATTCTATCTTGTACTCCTAAAAGTGCCTTTCTAATGTTAATATTTCCTTACATTACAATGTTATAATACTTCAAATGAAGTTCTTTGTAAGGATATTAAACAGAAATGTATTAGCCCTGGCTGGTGTAGCTCAATGGATTGAGCGCAGGCCTGTGAACCAAACGATCGTGGTTCGATTCCCAGTCAGGGCACATGCCTGGGTTGCAGGCCAGTTCCCAGCAGGGGATGCATGAGAAGCAACCATACATTGATATTTCTCTCCCTCAATCCTTCTCTTCCCCTCTAAAGATAAATAAATAAAATCTTTAAAAAAAGAAAAAGGAATGTATTAGTTCAGATGAACCAAAGTAACAAATAATTTTTCGTATATTTAATTCTATTTAACAAAATATCTGTACCCAATTAATTCCTTACAATATAAGTGGAGATCTCATTTTATTATTAATTGTTTCTCTGTTTTGGTTTTATTATTTACCTTTTCTTGAACATAGATTTAAATGTTATTGAATTTTTCCATTACCATTTATCCCCCTTATACCCTCTTCCACCTCCACCCAGCCTGCACCCTCCCCACTCATGGTCACCACCCTGTTGTCCGTGTACTTGTTTCCTGCTGAAAAAAGATGCTCCGTTTCCAGTCTCTCTTAGAGTCAGGTTCTAATCTACCTTCTGTCCTTTTTTGTTTATTTGTTTTCTTGTTCTTCTCTTGAGTTACATTCTTGACCTCATTGGGTAGCATTGGGTCTCTCGGGTGTCCTCTGCACTAACTTACCAGCCAACTGCTATAGTACGTCAGCATTATGTTCTTAACTCTCTATCATGCAAATGTGCAGCTTTATGTTCTTAACTCGCTATCGTGCAAAATGTCTTGTCACGGTCTGTCTCTGTTTCTCTTTACAACTGAACAATTCAATGATTATCAAACTTACTTTAAGAAGAATTAATTTCTAGAGATGCTATTTGGAAGAAAAGGCCATTCCAGAGAACAAACTTCCCTTTTATGGTGTTTATGCATCTTCCCCTTAACACCAAATGCATAAGCCCTTGAGTGACTGTGTAACACACTGAACTTATTGTGAAGAACTCAGGTGCTGCAGTCAGATGGAATAAAATCCAAATACTGACCCTGCCACACTCCAGCTGCATAAACTTGGACGTGTTGCGTAACCTCTCAGAGCTTTACAAGTGGGGCTAAAAGTCCCTGACATAAAGTACATAAAACACTTAGCCCTGTACCTGGCAGGGAGTAGGTTTTCAACAAACAATAATTATTGTCATTGTAAGTGCAAAGTGGGGTTTGCAGCAAGGACGAAAGAATGCTCCAGATCAAGAATCACAAAGTAAAGATTTAAATGATCATAATGTGAACAACAATTGGAAGGGTCTAATCTGACCTGAAAAAAAAAAAAAGCAAAACAAAACCCAGCTACCAGTAAAGACGGCTGGTATACAAATGAGGTATTTGCATCCTCCCACAACCATGTCAAAATTACAAGTAACTACAGAACAACCATCATTCAGAACTGCCTGAAATTTAGCTGAAGAGCAGTCCCACAGCTAGGGATAGAAAGAAGAAGCCACAAAGAGACTGTAGCAGGGGCAGAGACATGGAACAAGCTGGTCCCACATGGCAGAAAAAATGAGGAGGGATATCTCAACTGTGGAGGTTCCCCTGAGGAGGGCGGGGTCCTGGCCCCACACCAGTTTCCCTAGCCCAGGGTTCCAATGCCAGAAAGAGAAGTCCCCATAACTTCTGGTGGCAAAAAACCAGCAGAGATTGAGGCTGAGGGAAATGAAGGGCTTCTGGAGTCCCAGGCAGTTACTCTTAAAGAAGGGCCCACACATACACTTACTCAGACTCACTCCCTCTTGAATTCCAGTGCTGGATAGATGCTCGAAAGGCAAACAGGGACATATGAGGAGGAACTCCTCACATGATGTGTCCAGCATCATGACAAGAGCTAGGGCACAGCTCTCTCTCAGACAGAAATACTGGCAGAGGGCATTGTTTCTTTTTAGAGCCCTGCTGATACAAAGCCAGCAGGAGGTGCTATATCTAAGTCTCCATCAATCTGCCTCACATGTTTGCACTGCCCTGGTGATTCCCCAGGACCCTGCTCCACCAACTTTCAGGCCTACCCAAGCCATTTCAAGTGGCTTTTCTATATGAATGGGCTGTTTTAGCTTATGCTCAGACTTTCCTAAAGTCTCTCAAACAAGTAGCATCTGGCCTCAGGATGCCCTGTACCTCTTGCTAAGTGGCCCCAGGCCTGGCACTAGCAGCAGCCAGCCTTGGTTCCCAGCTTGGCCTCACGGGAGCACATCCAAGCCTAGCACAAGTAGCAGGTAGCTGCAGATCACTTTGTAACTCATGTTTGGTGGCCCCTGGGAGAATACACATGGCAGCTGACCTTGATTTGCACCTCCTGGGAAACCCCAGAGCCAGCATACCTGGTAGACAGTTTCAAACTGGTTTGAAGCACCACCCAACTACCTCCACAAACAGCACACTGAAGGGGCAAACTCAGCAGGCACTAGACCTCAATGAAGTAATTCCTGCTCTGTGGGATAGGCTTCTGCATTGCTGATCCTCCACAGTGTTTCAGCCAGTCCTTGTAGCCAATGGGCCTTGAGGTAAACACCTCCTATTGAGTTGCCACCAGCAATCAAGTCTCAACAACAGCAGAAAGGTGTACACAGCTCACATGAGGTAGGGGGGCACCTGGAGTGCCCAAAGCTCAGATGAATGAGGAGTCTGTGCTACTGGACCCTACAGGATGCCTACCATATTAGGCTACTCTACCAAGCCCAGAAGACATAGCATCTCTACCTAATACAGAGAAACAAACCAATGGAGGCTGCCAAAATGAGGACACCAAGAAAAATGGTCTAAATGAAAGAACACAATAAAACTCCAGAAAAGGAACTAAATAAAATACAGCCAAGCAATCTACTAGATGCAGAATTCAAAACACTGGTTATAAGAATGCTTAGTGAACTTAGGGTAGATGAACTTAGAAAGAACTTCAACAGCATAAAAAAGAACAGTGGAAACTATAAAAAACAGTCAGAAATGAAGGATACACTAACTGAAATGAAGAATAATTGATAGGGAATCGAAGCAGTGCAGATGAAACAATCAAAACCACAATTTAGAATATAAGGAAGCAAAACACACCTAGTCAGAACAGCAAGGAGAAAAAATAATCCAAAAAATGAGGCTATTGTAAGGAGCCTCTGGGACAACTTCAAGTGTACCAATGTTCACATCATAAGGGTGACAGAAGGAGAAGAGAAAGAGTGAGAAATTGAAAACCTATTTAAAAAAAAATAATGATAGAAAACTTCCTGGACTTGGTGAAGAAAAAAGACATACAAGTCCAGGATTTGCAGGGAGTCCCAAACAAGTTGAATACAAAAAGGCCCACACCAAGGCACATCATAATTAAAATGCAAAAGGTTAAAGACAAAGAATCTTAAAAGCAGCAAGAGAAAAGCAGTTAATTACCTAAAAGGGAGCTCCCATAAGACTGTCATATGATTTCTCAAAAGAAACTTCTCAGGCCAGAAGACACTGGCATGAAATATTCAGAGTGATGAAAAGCAAAGACCTACAACCAATATTACTCTACACAGCAAAGCTATCATTTAGAATCAAAGAACATATAAAGAGCTTCCCAAACAAGAAAAGGCTAAAGGAGTTCATCACCACCAAATAAGTATTATGTGAAATATTAAAAAGTCTTCTGTAAGAAGAGAAAGAAAAGAATAAAAGATGAAAAATATAAATAATAAAATGGCAACAAATATGTATCTATCAAAAGTTGAATCTAAAAAACAAAACAAATGAGAAATAAGAACAGAAACAGACTCTTAGATACAGAGAACATTTTGATGGTTGCCAGATGGTTGGGGGTTTGTGGACTGAGTGAAAGAAGAGAAGGGATTAAAAAGTACAAGTCAGTAGTAACAGAATAGTCATGGGGATTTGTGGTACAGCATAGGAAATGTAGTTAGTAGTAGTCTAACAACTATGTATGGTGTCAGATGGGTGTGAGGTTTATTGGGATGATCATTTATTAAGTTATATAATGTCTAATCACTGAGGTGTACACTTGAAACTAATATAATATTGCATGTCAACTGTAATTGAAGAATTAAAAATGACTTAAAAGCATGTTGCGATAGAAAAATTAAGTAAACAAAGGGACAACACAGACTATCATGCTAGAAAATTTGTGTTTGTTTCAATAAGAGGGGCTTCATACAAGTTCCTGAAGATTCAGGGTGGCACAAAGTATGAAAAGTCATATGACAGAAGCATTATTCTGAGAGCAGCGTGCAAGATAATCTAATCTAAGGCAGAGAGAGATGGAGGAAAGGAGCTCTCAAAAATGTAGCAAAAATTAGGCTAGATAACCATGAGAACGTTGGTGCTGGGAATGGAAAGGTAGAGAGGTTGTTTTCAACTGCAGTGGCACTGACAAGGAAGAACCAATACGACCTGACAGCTTGTGGGATATGGTAAAGATGTGGACAGTCAGATAATATATTTAGAGACTCGTGGCTCCATAAATGGAAGTTGGCAAACTAGGTAGCAGAATTATTTTCTCAATGGGATATGATTTAGTCCACGTAGGCTGCTGTAACAGCACACCTTGGACTAAGTGGCTTATAAACAAGAGATTTATTTCTCATAATTCTGGAGACAGAGAAGTGGAAGATCAAGGTGCTACCAGATTTGGTGTTTGGTGAAAGCCTGCATGCTGGCTCACAGGGAACTATCTTCTCTTTATGTCCTATGAATCTGGGGAAAGTAGGGTAGTGGGATACAGTAGGCTCAGTTTAGGTAATAGCAGGTTGTGTTGCAGTGAGATGATGGACAGTGAATATTGCTTAAGTCTGAAACAGAGAGATTGCCTGCCAGTACCAGGTTTTTGTTCACTCCAGAAGAAAAGGTCATTATGGGCTTTGTTTCAGCAACCAGTTCTGCTTACCCTACAACTGTAATTCATAGCTGCTTTAACTTTTGAACCTTCTTAAACCACAATACAGAAACAAGGTTTGCAAAAACTCTTCTAAGTGCTCATCGCCACTTTTACTAACTTATTAACATTCACAGCACCATAGCATAGGAATGAGGAATAGAAGCAACACATCCTATATTCCCAGGACCATAAAATGGCTTTGCTGAAGAGTAAATTTGTACTCTTACATCCAACCCCCCCGTGGAACCTTGTTACAAGCAATATTCACAATGCAGCTGAAGTCTATAGATAGATGGTAGGTCCAATCAGGGGAATGTTTCTCGACTGGGGATAATTTGGTCCCCCAGGGAGACTACTGGAAATGTCTGGAGACATGCTCTAGTTGTCACAACTTGGAGAGGGGTGCTACTGGCCTCTATTGGACAGAAGCCAAGGAATTGGCTAAACAATTTGCAATGTACAGGATGGCCACCCACAGCAGAGAGTTATCTGGCACAAAACGTCAATAGTTCCAATACTGAGTAAGACTAAATTAGAGTGCCTTTCAAGGAATGTACTTTGTTAGGTTACGTCTTAAATTTCTCTATGCACCCAAAGAACTATGTGAAGTAAATATTGGTTCATTGTTAATGTGTTGGTTGAGACACCAAAATAAGATCATCATAAGGTGTGTTTTCTTTCAAGCTTTACCCATGGCATGATGCTAAGGCAGCATGTACCCTGTCTGGGTTCTGGAAATTGGCAATATTGAATTAAAGGCCAACACTCCCTTTTGCCCTTAAGTGCAAAACCAATATTCTTGCTCCTAGTTTCTTTATTAAAGACGTTTACATTTTCTAAAAAAAATGAAACTCTAAATAATTTTAAGGATCTTACAAAGAATTCTGTGTGCTGAATTCCATTGATGAAAAGGGAAAAAAAAAGAAATAGATCAAAATGTCAGTTTGCCCTTAAGTGATGTATTAGCTACAAGAAATCTCATTATGATTTGATGTCTGAATCCCTTGAAGGAAAGATCTTATATTGTGAAGGTAGCATATGTGTCATGTGATGTAAGTACTTACTTTTATTGAATAGGTAAGTATATAATAGCTAAAAGCCCCATAAATCAGCTAAATGTTCTCTCAATTTATAGAGAATATTTGATCTGAGAACATTACTGTCTGGTGAACGACGGGGAGGAAAAGGAGACACGAAATGCAATAAAGATGGATATGGTGGGTAATTCCTTTGGATTCAGAGTATCAGATTTCAACTCACACAGGGACAACCTGCACTGTTTCTGTACTGTCCGTAGACTGCCCAGGCAGTTTTAAAAATTTAAGACTTGCATATTAGACTTGGTGAATGGGGAGTTACATGCATATAACCAAATCACTCCAGTGGGATATCCAAAAATAACGGGAGAGGATAGATGCAGCATAGATAAATTCGAGGAAGTCATTTTTCATTGGACTTTTTATTTAAGCAAATTGAATGGTGATGAAAGAAAAAAGCAACTATATTTGGTCAATATCTGTCAGAGAGCCTAGTTCATCAGCAGAGCAAGGGACTTCTCTGTCTGGCAGCTAGGAATGAAGAACAGATATAAATAGCCCAGAGGGTGACCTGGCATTTGCCTAGAGGTTAGAGGAATGAGCTAAATTGTTTTTTTCTCCTTTCCCAGAGAAGGAGGGGGGAAGTATTTTACCATCCATGGAAATTCTCTGACCCCTTTCTCTGTAACTTTTTATTTTCTAACATATACAGGTTCTTATACATTAAAAACCTCATTCTCTAACCATTTATAATTATTATCTTGATCCCCTTTTCTTTCCTGCTGCCAAATACTTGATTAAAAGATCTCAAACTACTTTCATTTCCTCATCAGCCTCCTAAACCTTTGGCAATCTGACTTCTTGCCCCATGGCTAACACCATTTTCTAGGCACTGGTGGTCTCTAAGATCGTAGAAGTGTTTCACATCGTGGCTAAAAGCCTTGGTCCCCGACTAACTCTGTGAAAACACAATGGCCTTTTTTTTTTATTTGTTTGTCATCTCCATAAACCATTCTGATGAACTCACTAGTATTGAAAATTCTCCTGGTTCTCCAAATTCTCTAACCATCCCTTTTTCCTACTCTAGCTTCTTTTGAACTTCTGATCCAAAGTGTTTTTTAGACCTTAGTCCCTTACCATCTCCTAATCCAGTAAATCCATACCAGCTCTGAGTTCATTTACAAATAACCTTTAGACAACACGCTTACCCTAAAGCAGTTTATGATCTCATCAGGGAGATAAGACTACTATGTGAAGCAAAAACACAAGTCAGCATATAAACCAATGCGAGATCTACGGGGAACTTCCTTGTCCATTCACGTAATAGTATCTAATAAAGGCAGGCTGGCTGCATGGCTGCCTGGCTGGATGGCTGGCTGGATGGATGGATGGAAGAATTGTGAATAGTTGCATTGAAGGAGCCAGGTTAGAGCTGGAAAACTTAGGGAACATTGTAGGAAAGTGCATGAAAGAGATTTAAACTGGTCTTAAAGACAAAATAGAATAGAGTAGTAGACACAGAGGAAACCTTCCAGGCAAAGGCAACAGAATAAGCAAAGCTTTGGAGATAAAAATAAGAGCAGAGTGTTTCCGGTGCTCTCTCATCTGTAGTTTTCTCCTCTGCACAATGGGGTTTTTCATAGAAATCACTGTAAGACTGTTAAATGACTTAATATTTATAAAATGTTCCTGTAGTGCCAGACACAGAATAAACATTCAATAAGCATTCCATTATAATGATTCTATTTGGAGGAAATAGATCTAAAATACCTATTTACAACAAAATATACCAAACAACTGTCTGCTAATATTAAAGTGTACATAGTTGTATTATTTATTGCACTGAGGAATATTTGAAAAGTGCTAAAGCATTTTAGGGAACAAGAGGATACTTAAAAAGACCATGTTCTTACCTGTTGATGCTTACGTTCAATAATTTAAAGTATGTATTATTTAAAAATGCTGTTCATGTAGTAACCTTTACTATGATAAATTTCAGTATTAGCTGCTTCTGAACTTTTGAACCTGTTGTGGCATTGAATCCACAACCAATACAGAAATGTTTCTTGTCATTTTATAATTCATGAAGTTAAATAACTCCTGCTTGCCATGGTTATTGAGGGAAAAGGTATTGAACTTGTAGGCCTGAACTCAAAATGGATCTTTCATACACCTAGAAAATGTTGATTGGTGAAAGCTCTGTTGTACATCTTCTTGGGTTTATCACCGAGTAAGATTTATATTGTGGCAAAAACCATAGTGCAGCTCATGCCTGCCCTCTGGTTTGAGGCTTCAGCTATTTGCTGGTGCCTATTTTCTTCCTCCTATGCCCCACCCCCCCAGCCTCAGATTACCTCTCCTCACAATGAATGTCACACATTCACATCCAAATAACAAAAAAGTGACATTTTCTCAGTTGCCATGTTTTATTCCAAAAGTTCCTAAAACCGCCCTTAGCATTAATTTACTCATTGGACACACACTCTGTAACAGGCATGGTGCTAGGTGGTAAAAATCTAAACACAGCTATAACATGGTTTCTAATTTCCAGGAAGCACTGTCTTGTGTGGCAGAGGCAGGAGGAAAAATTAAATGGCATGGGAACCGCTGGAGCACAGACACTGAAATTCCACTCGGAGAGCCAGGGACAATGCCAACGAAGGGCTGGCATTAGAGCAGAGGCTGAAGGGTGGCAGGTGTACAAGGCCACGGGTGTCAGACTGGTAGGGAATGCTGACACCTTCAGTGAGATCAGGGAAATAAGTGGGAAGAAATGGGGTTGTAGAGATGGGTAGGGCTGGGGTTCAGGTAGGCACATTGTAAGGGGCCTTATACACCTAGCCAAGAAATTCAAAATTTTACAAGACATTTATTATATATATATTTTTTTTTCTGAACTGCTTCTTTCTATACACGAAACTTTGATAATTCTATCACCATGTTACCATATTCTTTAGATATTCTGCTTCATAAATTGTATATAATATGTGTATTTTAAAAATATGTTTATACTTTTTTTCTTTTGAGGCATATCCACATACAACATTATATTAGTTTCAGGTGTAGAACATGACAGTTCATTTATGTTTTCATGTATTCCATTATCATCCTTTAGAACAGGGGTCCCCAACCTCAGGGCCATGGACCAGTGCCAGTCAGGGCCTGTTAGGAACCCAGCTGTACAGCAGAGGGTAAACTTGAACGTAATGTGCTCGAACCATCCTGAAGCCATCCCCCCGGCCCCCAGGTCCGTGGAAAAATTGTCTTCCATGAAACTGGTCCCTGGTGCCCAAAAAGTTGGGGACTGCTGCTTTAAGAGACTTTAATCAGCAAAGTATGATCAAACTTGAATAACATTCCATTTCCTTCATAAACTCTTAGGACAATTCTCTAATCCCCTTGACCTTTACTTGAACACTGAATGTTATTATGAGCAGAAAAAAATGTGTTTATGAGTAAGAAGAGAGATTCTATTAACTTATCTGCATAACTGTTCTAATCTTTATCTCCATTTAAACCTAATTCAGCTTTGTGGCTCTTTTTAATCTAGCCAAGTAATATATTTTTTCAATTCTAATGTTTCTTATTATTCTCGTTTCCCAAGTCCTTCACAGACTTGACTCCACATTCAGCCATTTGAACTGTGCCCACCTATTTATTAATATGTATTTCATTGAATACCCACTCTGCGGTAGGCACAGCTGGGTTTTGAAGTACTAGATTCAATAAGGCTTAGTCCTGCTTCGAGGAGCTTTAGTGGGGAAACCGACATGAAAGAAGTAATCCCGCAATAGAGATGTCTCCCCATGGGGAGCAGCCTCTGGGTTACAGAGTGGAGTCACAGTAGGGGGAGACTTTTGTGCTGAGTTTTAAAGGACGGCTTCATAAATGTGGAGGCTGCAGGTGATGGGGTGTGTGTGCACAGTTCAGAAGGCCCCGAGAGAAGGACCAGGACCCTCTCCACTCCCCACTCATTAGGTTATACTCAGAGCAAAATATAACTGGAACAAAGATCATGATGAAATTCCAAATTAGATCACTTCAAATCATACCTGAATGTTTAAATCTTCCTATCCAAAAACTATCCTTCAAAGAAATAAACAAGAGAAAACAATAATGTTAATGGCCATGGTGTGTTTTCACCTGGTCAAGAGTGTCTAGAATGGCTTGTCCACCAGTTTCAGATTCAGTGAATAAGGAAGTGGAGAGGTAAGTTAGACTAAAGTGAAAAAGGCTCCCTAAAGTACATTATCATGTTCTTATCCATTATGTCATTGCTCAGAGACCAGAGGATATGTCAAGGATATTGAATAATACAGATTGGCATAAAGTCCAAGGGTTCTTGGGGTTTAGCCCATTGTCTTCCAGAGTCTCCTTTCCCCAGCACCAGTCCTAAATTTCTTTTAAAGGGTGAAAATCTAGAGACAGTTTATTCTCCAATATGCCTATTACATAAAACAATTCCAAACACACTTGAAATAATATTATACAAAACAATAGTGACTATTTTGTAAGATGATAGATTAAAAAACTAAATTATAGTTCTTATATGTCTTATACAAACTAAGAGGAAGAAGAAAGAGGCATTTTATCACATTTAATCAAAAAACCATAATGGTTATATGGGTCTAGTATTTTTCTCCCTCTCTATTATTTTTTGATCATTTATTGCATGGCAGGTGCTAGACTAAGTTCTTTGTATGCACACTGTCAATTAATTTTCACAATGACCCCATGAAATAGATACTAACAGTCTTCCTCATGAGGAAAGTGAAGTGCAGGTAGGTCAGGAATGTTTCCTAAGGGCTTAGGGCCAGTAAGGGACAGAATTGGGATTTCTGCTTGAGAGTAATTTGTAAACACTTTGCTTTGCCAGCTACCTTTCCTGTTTACTTATAGCGTGTGCTGTATCCTCTGTTTTTCATTTTTAAGTTAGCATTTTGCCTTTATATCTGCAAATCTCCACTCTTGAAAGAGCAGGAATTTATGAAATCCCAACCTGATTATTTTATCTTGAAAAGCTACCTGCTGTTCAACAAGGTAAGTTTATTTTAGATTGCTAAGTACATAAAATGGACTAAGTATGTATATTATGCAAACACATAGGAGAAAAGTAGTAGGAATCCATTTAATAACAAATGAAGCACTTTCCAAATTACTTGGAGCCTAAGGTAGGGGAAAGCGATGAAAGCTGAGATCACCACCTAAGTGCCATGGGCACCCAGGTAAGGAGCCCTTCTTGCTATTTGGTTGGAAGCTACCACCTTGGCAGAAAACTATGCTTCGTGACTGAAAATTCTAGAGGACCAGGTTTTGCTAGGAAGTCCATATTTCTCATTTCTTAGCATATACCTTGGCTACCCAGTGCTGAAAATCCTCTTGGATCATACTAAGAATGAGTTTTGGGCAATGCTGTACTTTTATTTCCATGGCACACTAAGAGCTACGTGTGAGTAAGAATGTATGTCTTAGAAAGAAAGAGTCTGTTGCAGCAGAGCAAGGCAGCGACAGGGATCTGGGATTCAGTATGTGAGGTTTGTCCAGAAGGTGTCCAGCCATGCACTATGAAAAACAGAGACACTTTTTGAAGAAGATAGAAGAAACATTGTTCATAGGACAATGACGACTCAGTCCCCTTCAAAGCAGGCACCTTGAATCCTCACACAGCTCTCCCAATCACTGTCAGCAGCTCCATCATATTTTCCTGAATCTCGTCAATTGTCTGAAATCTCTTCTCTTTCAAAGGTGATTTTAGTTTTGAGAAAAGCCAGAAGTCCAAGGGCACCAAATCTGGGCGGTAGGGGGGCTGAGTCACCTGGGTGATTTGATGTTTTGTCAAAAAACTCTGCATGAAACCTGATGCATGAGCGGGTGCTTTGTTGTAATGAAATTGCCAATCACCATTTACCCATAAACATGGCCTTCTAAATCATCCAAATAGTTTCTGTGGAGGAATGTTCAAGCTTCATGTGAAATTTGATGCAGATTCATTGCTCTACTTGCTCAGTCATTTTGAATGTGACAGCCACACAGTGCACATGCTCACTCAACAGCATCTACCACCCCTACTGACTGGTACAGTGAAGTCATCATTGTTCACACATGCACATTCCAGTCCACTGTCCTTCACTGCCAAGTTACATAAATGTCTCACAAACTGTTCTCTTTACATGAACAGTGGCTGGACTTTTTCTGGACAGAGCTAGTATGACCATAAGATACAAAGTTATGTGTGAATCTAAGAAAACATAATATTTAGAAAAATAAACTTATAGAACACATTCATGAGGAGTGATTCTTTGCATTAGGAAACATATCTACAGCTAAGGCTCTTTGCATACTCATCCTCATCTCAGTTATTCTGCTCTTGTCAGTACCAACTCTCTCCTGGGGTGCTGTGACTTGGACTCTCCAAATTACATTTCTTATTTGTTAAGTTTTGTTAATAAGGGGTCATTGAGGAGGTTCTAAAAAGAGGTGTATGGAGGCAGGAACTTTAATGTCTCTGTTTTACTTGTTAGAGCTGCTTCTGTTGCCTGAGCAAGGGCCCTACCTCTGGCAGTGTGCTTCAGAACCCGAGGGACAGCATACCCTCAGGGCTACCAGCCTATTCATGTGGTAACCCTTCCACTGCGGCTGAGCCCCAGCTGTGCAGGCACCTCCTACACACTCCTAAGTTGGGCAGCATTTCCTCTTTAGAGCAAAAAACTCCAATATATAATGCCCCTTCCTCCATAGTGTCTCTCCTCAAGGTGCAAAAACTTACCTCCCCACCAAGCCCACCTTCCCCAGCCGTAGGGTCAGTAGCTGCTTTCTGCAGTTATAATCCCTGGGTTATATCAGTGATGCCTTCTCCCTTTGCAGCCTTCAAAAGTCTATGTAACTGAGTCTCATATGAAACCTGTCTCTTGAAATGTCTAGTGTGGTGTCTATTTTTAGATTAGATACTGATGATATGTATCCTTAGTGATTTTTTAAAGAAAATACCCCCTGTTCAAATTCAAGGTACTAAAGAAAACTATTCAGAAATCTCATGAAGATTTGGTCCATCTCAAAGATAAACATAGTTTTTGGATAATTGGTATTAACCTACACATATTATATAGAGAAGAATATATATGTGTGTGTATGTGTGTATATAGATAGATAGATAGATATAGATATATCAACCAAGTAATCTTTACTGAGTATTGCTTTATGGTTGGTAGATAATGTCTTTTTAATATTTGTTTTTAAAATATGACACTTAAGCCCTTCCATATTTGGAATCTGCTATGATTATTATTTTATAATGTGGAGTAAAAGTTAAACTTTATAGGAACAAATTAATGTATTTGCATTAAAGGTGGATTTCTTCTACATTTAGAAATATATTTCTGGACATTAACTTTTGTTTCTAAAACACCATATGAATGTATTAAGTGTAAATAAAGACAAAATGTGTTGACTGTGCTTTCTTTAAATATCCAATAGTTTGGGAAATAAAGGAATAAAAAGTGTCCCTGCCAAAATGTATTTCAGGTTTAGCCAGAATCAAACTGGTTAGAGAAGGTAGGGGTGGTGGGTTGGATTCAGTGAAGTTTTACATGGAAACAAATCACAAATGAGCCTATATTTCCTCATGGCTACCTCAGAACTATTCTTCCTATTATCCTTCAAAAGAATAAAATAAATCAGTCTAATTATCTATCAAATATGCTCTCTTGGCAAGGATTCCATAGTAGTAGAGAACAGGGGCCTCCCCTGATCTATCTCGCTAGCTGGGCCAGCTTTATGCAGGCCGGTTTTGTGGGCTTGGTCCTGGGCGTGTCCACGTAGTGTGAGGTTCACATGCCCCGGTACCATTTGGCAAGGTAGCTGAAGAAAAATACATGTTGCCCCCTCGTCACTCCATGGAAAAAGGTTTTATGTTTTAATTTAATTATTCGATACATAAAAGGTTTTTTTTTTTTCAACTATGGCTAAATTTTCTCTAAATTCCTAAGTACAACAACAGTAACAAGAGATTTTTATTCTAGTACTACAATTTTAGCAGAAAGTTTTGTTGGTAAGTCTGTGGAGAACAATATAAGATTTACATTTTTCAAAAAGGACAATATATTTCTTAAACTGTTAATAACTTGTTAATAATTTTTGACATATATTGCTTTTACACATAAAATCATGAAATATTTCCATAAAAATTTAATAGCAGTAATATCAATAAACATCCAGATTAATAAATACTAAAAATTTTTACTATGGGATGACCTTGATAATGAGACCAGAAAAATAAACAATATAGAAATAATTGTACACCAATATTAAATTACAAACATGCTAAAATAAAATGACTAGCAAAAGGAAAAATGGTAAGTCAGTTAATATTCCAAATGCAGGTTAACTTTGTATGTCATGCTGAATTTTTCTACTTGAATTTCCTAAAGCAAATTCTAACATTAAATGACCTAACAGAAATGATTACATATTAGATTGACAAAGGACCTTCTGGACTTTTTCTTTTCTAGACCCCAAGTGGTCCTGGCTACACTATACCCAACTCTACTGGACCTTTAATCCTAATAGCAAGTCTTTGACTTGTGGGCTTTTGACAGGAGATAATATAAAAACTGTAAAAAGAAATATTGTCCTAGAAAATGTTTTTCTAGACAAGCGTATTTTCTCAGAGTTAAATATAGTCAAGAAGATGAAAAGAGAAAAAGAGGATGATGAGATTTCCCAAGTCTGTGATAATAATAAACTATTAATACTTAACTACAATCTTTTATCACTTCACTCCCCAAAGCAATGTGATAGATTGTTTCATATCCCCATCAGTAAAGAGCTAGCAATTAAAGAAAGTGTGGTTTGAAGTAATTGGTACCAAATTTTCCTCAACTCTTCTCAGTTACTTAATGTACTAAAAAAAGATACTGATGTTTCAACAAGGGTAGAAAATAAAAATGAAGAAACTGCATTTATTCACAGACTTGATTTATCTATCCATTCTGCAAATGTTGGTGAACATCTTCTATGAAGCATGGATGGCTCTCTTTATGTAAACACTGACTGAGCCCTTTTTATATGCTAGGTACCTCACCAAAAAATGGCACGCAATGAAAAAGCTACCCTGTCGTCCTTATAAGGTCACGGTCTGATGAACTCTTACTTCTATTGGCTCTTACTTTTTGTCCTTTGTCATTCCTTCTGCCAAGAGGCTCTATTATATTAAAGGAAGACACCCATCCCTTGATTTCATTAGGTGCAATTCTGTGAAGGAAGGCAGTTTAGGCTGAACAGCCATGACTGCAGTCCCATAACTGGGGAATACCAAGAGTCCAACAGATGCTGAATGAATACCTGTGGGTTGTTTAGATTAGAGAAGAATACATATAGCATTACAAGGAAAAATACTCCTTAGCTCAAGGGAAGAGGCCATGAAGAAAAAGAGATGAGAAGTTAAAGAAAAATGAAAAAGGACTTTAAAAGAAAATTAAAAAAAAAACAAAAAAGTGAAAGAGTATAAGTGGAAGGATAATACAGATGAATTTTACCTATTTAGACTAGAAATGATATTAAATCCCCCATGAAAGAACCGGAAGTCCCTTCCACCTCACACCATCATATCTCAAGTTCAACTTACACACAAGTATAAAGGACCAATTCTTATTTCATTTTCAACATGAAAAACCTGGGGTAGCTGTCACATTATGCAATACTCATCCATCACTGACATGGCCCTCAAGTAAATAATGATCTCTTGTTCATTGTGATGCTGCTGCCAGTAACGAGCATATAATAGTGATATATTAGCATGTTAAATAATGACATGCAAAGTTACACTATATGCGTCGATACCATGCCACAGCTAACCTGCTACTTGCATTAAATTTGTCATTCTCAACCTAATTCGTTGTTCCAGATGGAAAATTTAATTTTATCTTGCTTCCTCCACTCACTTCCAGCTCTGGATAATCACAAACCTCTCCGGGCCCTCCCCTTTCCCTCTGCTCTTGCCACCTCCTTTAATTACTGCATCTCTAAGAAGACTGGCAATGGGCACACAGATGGACAAAGGAAGAGTCTTCTCCTGGAGACCTCACACTTACTTTGAAGTCTGCTCATTGGGGAGGAATCCAGGTCCAGAGCCATATTTATATTTGTTATGCAGGCAAGACAGCAAAGAACTTAAGAGTGCAGAGATGGAGAAACATATTGGAGGGCTGGCTCTTCTGCGTCCCTGGTGGCACAGTGAGGCGTCTCTAATGGAATGAGCTTTCAAAATCATCAGAATCTACACAGTGCGCCACTTGACACCATCTGCAAAAAAGGCCTTCAAAGTTCAAAAGAAAGCAAAACAACTGAGCATTTAATCTGCATCTAAAGTTTAGATATATATGAAAAGTTATGAGCTTAAGATCAACGGCTGTGTGATCAAAACGGTGACATAGAGTCTTTCATTGAAAGAAAGGGTTCCCAGGGCAATAAATCTATGAGCACAATGTCAGCTGCCTCTAGCAGATAACTTTTGTCTCTGATTAGTAAATGATATGGTTATTATTCAGGGTACCACTTTAGATCTTTTTGCAACATTTATATAAGTCAGGTTGGGACTTTCCTATTTACTTTATGGATAAGAAAGATGAAGGCCAGTGATGTGTCCAACATCACACATTATTGAAAGAGGGAGACCCAAGTGGGTTTTTTGGGTCCTAGTTTTCTTTCTTTTGCACCACTTGATCTTGCTGCTTTAGAAATTGAGGAAGCATGGACAATGGCAAATAAAGAAAGAGCCCTTACTGGATGATGTGTAGTAGAAATGAGGTATTATGGGAGTCGCCATGTGGCAGACAAGGCCCTTCCCTCAACGAGCAAAGTGACCTGTGCTAAACAGTTAATAAAATAAATTACAGCATTGCTCTTGATTATGATTTCAAGTCACATAGGCTTGTTTTAGATAAGACAGCTGTAATGAATCACCGAAAACAAAGTTTGTCTGGATATGTCAGACGAACAGTGGATTATACAGCCAGAATATACAGGTTAGTGTGTCTCAAGATTTGAGAGATGTATAATTATGGTAAAATAGATAGTGAGTGACATTATTTAATTTATTTTTTATTTTTTTAATTAATTTATTTATTTATCCTCACCCAAAGACATTCTTTCATTGCTTTTAGAGAGGGAGGGAGGGAGAGAGCAGCAAGGGGAAGAGAGGGAGAGAAACATCAGTGTAAGAAACATTGACTGGTTGCCTTGTTATATGCAACCTGACTGGGATAGAACCCTCAGCCCGGGTGTGAGACCTGCCTGGGAACTGAATCTGCAATGCTTTGGTCTATGGGACAATGCTCCAACCTACTGAGCCACCTCAGCCAGGGACAGTGTGATTGTTTTCAATAACATAGAAACTTGGTATTAAATAATGGTGGTTATCACACTAAATTTATTTTATTTTGGGGCATTTTTCAGTCTTTCAAATCATATCAAGTAGAAAATCTCAGTTTGGTTATAGTTTTTTAATCTTCTACATATTCAACATTCCTGTTAAAATAAAGACAGATCAGGTTTCAGCCCCAGAAATTTCGGCAGGCAAAATCATCCATTCACAATTAATTATTTTGTTTTTATATTATCTTATTTTATTTTTACTTCCAATTTTGAGAAGGTAATAATAATTCCCACTTAAAGTAATGGTATAAATTTCTTTATAAAATATATTCATTTCATTTAAAATAAAACTGGTTAAAATATTCAATAAATAATTACATGTCAGTGAGTGAAGTGTGGGAAACTCTGGTATTGGTTTAACTTTGTCAGAAGTTAAATTCTAAATAACTAGTTAGGGATGTCTGTTTGACCTGTTAGTGTTTTTCTTTGGGAATGAGAAACTGAGAGAGATAAACAGCCCCTGGCATTTGGGGCCCACCTGGCATTACCCAGAGGTCTGGGTGTGGCCAGGAGCTCCTGGAGCTCACAACCCAGTCCATGGTGTAATCCTGTTGAACCTTAGCAATTTCACAGAACACCAACATCAGACAAGACCACTCACTCTGTGACCATGGTGGATCAAGACCGAAAGCAGACTTCTCACAAAAGGCAAAAGCACAAAAATGACCAAGGATATCCCTACTCTGGC
This sequence comes from Carollia perspicillata, assembly GCA_004027735.1. Lineage (NCBI taxonomy): Eukaryota > Metazoa > Chordata > Mammalia > Chiroptera > Phyllostomidae > Carollia > Carollia perspicillata. The sequence continues at coordinate 16,329 of PVKM010007715.1, read as the reverse complement.
TGATACAAGCAACTGTTCCTTTAGCCTCGCTTCATTACTCCCACCTTCTATGTGAGATTTATTAAGATACCCAATCGCAGAAGTACTCCCATTTCCTGACAGCATTTAATCCAATGCAAAGCCTGCTTCCTTGAAATTGCCCCCCAAACCCCTACTACAGACTCCAAGCCCAGAAGTCCTTTCTAATACCAACATTCTTAGGAGTCCACAGTGTGTTCCCCTTCATTGCAATGAGCTAATAAACCAAACTTTGTTATCAAAAGTATATTCCCAAAGTTCTTTGGCTAGAAGGCATTGATATACTGCAGTAATCACGTTCAATGACCACTGATGAAATATTAGTCCTTGCAAAAAACGAATTAGATTATTATAATTTGAAATGATCTCTAAGCACAAAAATAATATTTAACATTAATAATTATTTACAGTTGTAATCTATTTTTAGTCTATTTAGTGAAATGATTATTGTTTCAGAGTCAACCTCATACTCTGACTAGCCTAAAATGGTCCCTTCTTTCTCTCAAAGCATTTTGGTTGAGAATATAAATGATGTAGCAGAAGCTAGCAAAATAATAATATAAAACAATAATGACTACTATTTTTGCCTGCCAAAATATCAACTCTATAATAGATGCATTTTCTCCTCTCTTATCTGATCTTTATTACAATCGCTGAAATGGATATTATTAGCCCCATTTCACAGACAAGGAAACTGAGGCTGGGAAAATTAAGTGATATGCTCTAAATCCACTAGATAAGGTGGCAGAGAAAGATCTGACCCAAGATCTGGATGATCTCAAGTTTTATGCTTGTTCCACTCCTCCCTTCTGTCTCATAACCAGGAAGGTTAAGTTCAAACTCCAAAACTACAACTAGGAAAAATTATTACATTTTGACCAAAAGTTTTAGTATTATTTACGCTGTATTCTTCTTTTGAATTCTTTAACAAAATAAATGATGAAAACTGCCTAAAAGCAACAAGACTAGATACCGGTAAATAAAATAGTAAATTAACTGTTTTCTCAGAGAAAATTTATTGCTTGTGTTTAGCAGAAGCATTACTGAAAAGATAATAACTGATGGCAGGGAATTGATCCATTGACTAGTGAAAGTATTGCTTTTTTTATTCTCTTTTACACTTAAAAAAAAAAAAAACAACTTCTTACCCAAGGATATGTTCCTACTGATTTTAGAGAGAGAAGAAAAGAGAGGTAGAGAACCATCAATGGATTGTCCCCCACCCCCATACGCACCGTGACTGGGGACCAAATCGCACTTTAGGCATGTGCCCTGACTGGGAATAGAACCTGCAATCACTTTTGTGTGTGAACAACGCTCCAACCAATGAGTCACACAGCCAGGACTACATTCCCTTTGTGATCCTTCCACGGTGAGCCTTATTAGGTTCAAGTAGCTCTCAATTAACCTGAATTAATTGTCAACTCTTCCCAGCTTATAGTACTGCTTCTCCTAAGAATAGTTTTATAGAAAGAAATTATACAAACCATTTTATAGAAAGAAATCATAAACACCACCAACAAAACACTCCTTTACATTCATAAAGGAGTATTCCACAAACATGTATAGAATAATTATGTTTCAGGTGTATAGTGGTTCAACCTACATGATTTATTCCATTTCCCCCCAATCCCTGGGATGTAAGTAATATAATTTATGTCCACAACAGAATTTCACAATATTAAGTAATCTACCCAAGAATAGCAGATGGCAAAGCCAGGATTTGAAACCGAAATTTCAGATTTCATGAGAGAACCTTTGGGGCAAAAAAGGCAATTCTCTACTGGCCTGTATTTTAGGGTGCTCCTGACAAATGATGTGCAGAAAACACGTGGGAAAAGACCCGAACCTGGCCTCAGTACATCTCATTTACCATCTGATCTCATTGTACTTGAGGCAGTGTGGCTGATGAGCAGCAGAGTAAAACGTGGGGGAGGGGCGGCAGGAAGGTACACAGCGCAAAGCTGGGTGGAAAGGCTCGACAGTCCTAGATCCCTTCACCCTGGCATATGGGAACTATATGTCTTAGTGCTGACTCGCCTGTCTGTCTCAATGCCAGGAAACCTGAATGTGCATTCCAGAATGTATTTGGATACATTGCAAACAAATGTCAGAGCAGGCATTATACCCCCCACTAATGTACATTTGCAGGTCAAGAGGGTGATGCTGGAAAAGATTAATCCCTTGCTGAGTATTATCCATCAGAATGCTTTTAAATGTTGGCATATAGGCAGCTAATAGATTATATACCATAAACACAGCTGTTGGAAGAAAAACGGCATTTCACAAGTCATACAATTAAAATCTCTAATCTCTAAAAGTATCAAAATAAGAGAAGGAGGAGGGGGAGGGCAGGGTGAAAAGAAGAGCCTCTTTTCTCGGAAAGGGCTGTCTCCTGATGATGTGCATCTTGATTCCTGTGGAGTCCAGGACACCCTCACTGAGCTCTGGGTAATAAAGGAGAACCAGAAAGGCCTGCCTCTAGATGAGCAACATGTGGCAACAGGAACATGGACTTAGGAAGGGAGAAAAAAACAACTTTTATTTCAAACGTGATTTCTCCACAACACTTGAATATGCACGCATAGCTTTGGAAACAACAACAAAAGTCTGTCTGTATGACATATTTTTATTCCCTTATGTAATAATTATAAAGAATTACAAAGTAATGTCAGTAATGTAATTCTACCCTTCTGAAATACAAATACATTTTGTTAAATGTCTTCCAATTTTTCTAAGTGTGTGTATGTGTTTCCACAAACTGCGATCATACAGTATTTACTGTTTGCTACATTATATTTTGTGGCCATAAAGTATTTTGTCACTTGGATACAGCATAATTTATATAACAAAGTCCAGGCTGTTACATATTCCGGTGTTTCCTAATTTTCAAAATTATAAACAAATACCCTTGCGTGTAAAGCCATGTATGCATCTCTGGTTGTTTACTATCTATTTCTAGAATAAAATTACTGGGGGAAATAGAGTAAATATTTTAAATATACATTTATTTTCAACTAAGTACATAATGAAAAGAGCTTTAAATTACTAATGAACACTCATGTTGGAATTATAAACATATAAAAATATAAACATTAAATTAAAAGTCACCCTAAATTTTATCACTGATATAATTGTGTGTTTAATACTATAATTTTGTTCAACCTTTTTCTAAACATCAGATGACTACACTTGGTGTGAGTGTGCACAGGGCGGGTGCCTGCATGAGATAAGGCAACATATGCCCTTTTCACCTGCTTCCTTCACTCTACAGTTTGCATGGAGATCTTCCCATTGTCGAACGGAGGTGTGTAACATGTTTAATGGATGAAGACAATCCATTTTGTGAAAAAGAGTAACTGATTTAACCAATGTCAGCTGATGATCTTTTAGCTTTGTTCAAGTTTTTCTGTCTTATAAATGACACTGTATGAATACAGTATCACTCATGGGATAAAGAATGGATATGCACATGCGTGTGTTTACTGTGCTAAAGGATATACATATTTACATAATATATCACAATTATATTACTTACATAGAATATATAGAATTTATATTTTGTTGGTAAAGAATGTCTCCAATGTATTAAAGTACCATTTGCTAGAACATTAGCCAATACTTTATATTATCAATATTTTAAATTTTTACTAATTTAAAGGTAAAAACATGACAGCTAATAGTCTTTTACAGTATTGGAGTTTGCATAATGCTAAATAATTTTTCACTCTAAAATTATAGATTATCTCCACCAATATTTCTTCCAATACTTTCTAAACAATGAACACTAAAACAGCTGTAATTGAATTCAGTAGAGGAATGAGGCATATATCTGATTAATTTCTCCAACTGGCTACTTTTCTCAATATCCTTTATTGATAGGCCCCTCTTTTCCAATTCTATTAGGTTGCTAGGGTTGCCATAATAAAGTACCACATACTGGCTGGCTTAAGCAGTAGAAATGCATTGTCTCCCAGTTCTGGAGGCCAGAAATCTGAGTTCAAGGTGTTCCCCATTTGATTTCTTTGGAGGCCTGTGAAGAAGTCTGTTCCATGCCGCTCCCCTGGTTTCTGGGGGTCTTCTGGTTGTCTCTGACATTTCTGGGCTTGGAGAAGCATCCCCTCAATTCTGACTTCATGTTCATTTGGCGTTCTCCCCACGCATGTTTCTGTGTCCACATCCCCTTTCTTATAACAGGCACATGTGATCCTGGGTTTGGGGCTCACCGCACTCCAGTATGACTTCATCCTAATTTAACTAAACACATCTGCAATGACCCTACTTTCCAATGAGGTCACCCTCTGAGATACTAAGGGCTGAGCATTTCAACAGCAGAATTAACTGTGGGGAACACAGTTAATTCTGTCACAACACACAACCTGTGAAACCAGTCTTGCTTCTTTAACCAGTGTGTCTGTCTCTCCAGCAAGGATATCTGCCTTTGTTGACTACAGTTTTTTTAGTGTATCTTAATATTTGATAGCATAAGTCCTTCTAATATTCATTCTTCTGAAGAATTGTTTATAGAGGCTTAGTTTTTCATTTGAGTATCAGAACACCTTAGTCAAGTTTCTAAAACATATCATTGGAATGTTAAAAATATTGTTGAATGTGTTGGTTAATTTAAGGAGCAGTTGCATGTTGATAGTGTTGGTTCTTTTTATATAAAAATAGTATTTGTCTCCTTTTTCAAGTTTTTGTTTATTTTTCTCTGTTGAGTTACAGTGTTCTTCATATAAACTCTGTACATGTATTGAGTATATTTCCATGCATTTGTTGTTATGGCTGTAAAAGGGTATTTCTTCATTTTGTCTTCTACATGGTTATTGCTGGTATATAAGAAAATCATTTGGGATTTTTTTATATAACATAGTTTTCAATCTTATATTAAATTTTCTTAGGGACTTTTCATTGATTTTCCAGATAAACAATGATATCACTTTCATTAGCAAGTATTTCACAATAATTCTAGGTTTTAATTTTATTTTTCCTTATACTTTATAGTAACGTGTCCATATCTTGCCTTTTTTGTGTGCTTTGTTTTTGTTAATGTGTTTGCTTTCTGTTTAGCAGACCATCCTGAATAATCCCTTGAGACTTAGTTGGTAAAATTTCTAAGCCTTTCAACATCTAAAACTGTGTTCCTTCATCATACACACTTGAATGTTACTTTGTCTAGTTTCACCGTCATCGAGCACTGCCGGTGCGATTTCTGAGGTCTGACAGTAATCACTAGGACCCGATGGAGTGGGTGGATTTCTTTTCCGTTTATAAGTAAAACCCAGAATTAAGCTTCATTTGAGGATTTCCTTCTTTCAGTATTACTTTCCTTTATCTCATGAATAATGGGCTCTTGCATTTGCATCAAGACAGATAAAAAACACTTGCAGAAGAGCTTTGTTCTAAGATTTTTTTCAATCAGGAGATGCGTCTCATCATTCATTCATTCATTCATTCATCCACTCCACAAACATAAATCAAGGTGCTATGCTGGATTCAGTGATGGTACAAAGATGTGGCTCTTGCCCCGAAGCTCAAGTTCTAGAATAATTAAGTACAGTTATGCACACCATGATGGACCCTCCCTGACAATCTTAGGGACTCTGCAAAGACCAATCAGTTTTCTGTGCCTCAAAAGAGACGGCACAACTCTTTGGAATGCTGTTCACCCTTGGTTGACAGAAAAATCAAGTCTGAGCCGCCAGATGGAGCTTGGCATCCTTTAAAATACCAAGTAGGCCAAAGATTCACTCCGCCATAGGACCTGGCCTTTGCATTTACTTTCACATTTTTTTCAACATCTATTGTAGTCTTAAAAATAGAAACACATGCTTCTGCCTGTCCTTTCGTGGGATCCCAGACGAGAAACCTTTCAAGGAGAATAACAAAATGCAATTTGAATCAAAGCCTGTGAAGCTTCCCAGACACGCCCAGTCAGAAACACTAGGAACTAGCCAGGGAGATGCTGACAGCCCACCAGCAGGGAGACTGCGGGGTCTGCTGCTGGGAGGGCTTCGCCTGTCATCCTCCACTTACCAGGCTTCTCCCTCTTCTCTGCGTTGCACACACTGTTTTCCCGTAGTAGAGTTTGTCCTGAGTGAAAGAGGCTTGAGAGAACACTTTGACAGAACAAAGTAGCAGCTCCTTACTCAAAACTCATCCCCATTTTTTCTGTGACTCCAGCTCTGGATTGTGTATCTATGACTACATCCAGCCTGACTGCTCCACCCTACTGGAAATAAAGGTGCAATAAAAAATTGTGAAGCTTTCTTCTCTGTCTTCTCTGATGTTAGGTTTCTCTCACCCTCTATCTTTATGTGCCCTGCTTCTTTAAGGCTGCTCCCAGGGAAGAAGCGAACAATCTCAATCACATTCATTGTTTGCCTCTTTCAGGGATTAGAGTTTAACACTGGGACAAAGGGTGGCGCTTACATTGTGGTATTTCAAACATCGATAAAATGGTGAAGGTTATTTCTTAGCACTCCTGATATCATACTACTTGAGCAGACCTGATGGAAAGTCAATGCAAACTGTTTTGACTACAATTTGCCTCTACTATATGCACACATACAAGACGTTCTGCTGATAACAGTTGGTCACTAGTTGTGATATTGTTTATGTATACCTGTTAACACAACACAGAATGCTACTGACTTAATGACATTTAAACCCTCAATAACCTGATCCTGGGCTATTTTTCTAATTCTATCTACCGCAACTGCCTGTGACTCAGCCAACCCCTCAACTGTTTATTCCCTATGTTTTCTCCAGGTTTTCAGTCCTTATGTATCTGCTGAAATGAGAGTCAGCTGGGCATAAGGGAGAGCACACTCAGTTCAGGTTGCCTGAGTGGGAAACATGGTTTAAACAAAGTAAGTGAATTATGCGATATAATATTTATGTAATTTTGAGACTTTAACTTAATCATCTGTAAAATAAAACTTCTCACTGTACAATATTCATCAAAGAGTAATGTAAGGTATAAAGGATATATACACAGATGAGGCATTCAGTCAAGTCTTCCTATCTTTTCTGAGTGTGCACATCGTATTCATCCTTCAAAACACAGCTCAGAGAGCACCTTTTGTATAAAGGGTCCACTGATTGCCTGCCCTGGGATGCAGTCTTTCCCACTTCTAAACTCCCATCTTACTGTGCCCTTCCCTATCAGATGGTGAAAACGTCTTTCTATTTGTGTCGTATGGGGCCCCAAACTGAGATCCATATTGTGGCATGTGTATAAACAAAGGGCAGTGGGCTCCCCAGTGTCTACATGCATGGTTGCTCTGCATGAAGGCTACTCTTTTAGATTGAAAGGAAAGGTAACCTTAGGCCCTGTCCAATCCCCTGCACCAAATTTTGTATTCTGGTGCTCTTTTTCTAGAAGAGGACGCCAGATCGCATAGGTGTCTGCCACCCTGTGGCCTGAGTAGAAACTGAGGAGCAGGAGGGAGCTGAGGACAGGGGAGGGACCTAGAGCTGAAGGGGTTCTGGTGGATGGAAGACATCATGAGAGGAAGAACAGGTGTGCTATTTGCGGTCTGGATAACAAAGGGGGAAAAGTTGGAAGTGTGTGCATAATCCATAACTATGCTGGCAATATGAAGATTAGCAGCGATGAACGTGGGTACCCACAGTACCCTTGACAAGGCAATCAGCATTCTCTTGATAGACAATGACACTGGCAATAATCACCAACTCAAACATCTCTCTTCGGAGAGGCCTTCTCTGATTACCTTACAAACACTCTGCACCAGCCTCTGTCTCATTTACCCTTATTGGAAGCACTCGTCACTATCTGAACTCATCTTATTTGCCTTTCCTTACCATGTTCTCCATATCTCTCTCTCACACACACACACACACACACACATGCTAAGAGTCAGGCCTTTCCTGTTGTGTTCATAACTTACCCCCAGAAGAAGGTGAATACCTGGCTTACAGGAAACACTCAGTAAGTACCCGAGGAATGAATGACTGTGATACCTTCTTAAGGAGCTTCATAAAAAGAAGACAGTGATAAGGGGAAGCTAATGTGGAAAAAGAAAGGCATCTATGAGATGCCTCCTAGACACTGAACTGACAATCCAGTTTGTGAACACATGGGAAGCACTCCTCCAGCTTTCCTACAAATGTCTGAAGTTCCCATGGAAGTATGTAAGAGATTCAGTTCTCATTGGGAAGAAAGGACTGGGATAAATTATGTTATATATGGACTTGAGTTATTTTTATGGATCTTATCTTCTCTCTTAGGCTCTTAGAAGATGTTGGAACACATCTTCAAATTTCCCAAAGGACTTATATAGAGTCTTGCAAAAAATAAAGAATTTTATTTAAATTAAAGAATAGAAATTATCTGATCTTATTGCATATAAATAGTCTGTGTGTTACAAAAAATAAACATCATAATGTAGAAATGTTCAGGCATTAAAGGCATTGAAATTTTTCAGTATATGGTATAAAGGGTTCCTATTGAAAACTTCTAAGAAGACATTCATGAGAATGGAAGAATCCCTTGCTGTGAAGTCTGAAACATCTCCTTTTGCCAAAACATAACATGATACACAAATTCAAATAGGTAAAGCTGGTAACTTAGCAATCACAGATACTTAAAGCTATTCAAGTCAGGCCCTGTCAATATATCAGAGTACTTACTATCAAATTGCTCACCATGCACATTCTTTGCAACCATTTCCACCATGCACAATGAGCCCTGTTGTGGGTGGTTGCCACGATTGCTTTTTTCTTTTTCTTTTTTGTTAAATAAGCATTTTATTGTGATTCTCTTATAAACGCTTCTGGACATTTATTTATCTTCACCAGGAAATAATTTTTCTTCATTGCATCTCCTGTTCTTTTTTTTTTTTAATTGTATTTTTCCATTACCATTTAGTCCCCTTATACACTCCTGCTCCCCACTCACAATCACCCAGTCCCTCCATCCCCTATCCCCCCTACCTTCTTAGTTGTCATCTTGCTCTCTATGAGTCTGTCTCTATTTTGCTTGTTAGTTCAGTTTGTTCATTAGCTTCCACATATGAGTGAAATTGTATGGTATTTGTTTTTGTTTCTCTGACTGGCTTATTTCACTTAGATAATGTTCTCCAGGTTCATCCATACTGTTGCAAAGAATAAAATGTTCTTTTTATGGCCTAGTAGTATTCCACTGTGTAAATGTCCCATAGTTGTTTAATCCACTCATTCTACCGATGGACACTTGGTCTGCTTCCATATCTTGGCGGCTGTAAATAATGCTGCAATGGACATAAGAGTGCTTATGTTCTTTCCAATTAGCACTTTGTATTCCTTTGGATATATGCCCAGAAGTGTGATCACTGGGTCAAAGGGGAGATCCATTTTTAATTTTTGAGGTATCTCCATACTGCTTCCTACAGTGGCCACACCAATCTGCATTCCCACCAACAGTGCAAAAGTGTTCCCCTTTCTCCACATCCTGGCCAGCACTTGTTGTTTGTTGGTTTATTGATGATAGTCATTCTGACAGGTATGAGATGATAACTCATTGTGACTTTAATTTGCATTTCTCTGGTGATTAGTGACATTGAGCATCTTTTCCTATGCCTGTTGGCCATCTGTATGCCCAAGACATCAGACTCTAAAGTTTCAGCACAACAAAGGAAAACATCAACAAAATAAAAAGACAACCCACAAAATGGAAGAACATATTCCCCTGATAGGTATGATAAGGGGTTAATACCCAAAATTTATAAAGAACTTACAAAACTCAACACCAAAAAAACTAACAGCCCAATTAAAAAATGGGCAAAGGCCCTGAATAGACACTTTTCCAAAAAGCACACTTGCCCTTAACTGCTGCCTGGAAGTGTCCCTCAGTCTCTTGGGTTTTGTTGAGTTGGACTTCTGTGACCTAAAATTGCACTGCAGGCCAAGTGAATGTGTAATTTACCTGTCCATGCTCCACCATCAGGGTCTTCCATTGGGCATCGTGCCACGTTAGCCTACTTAACAAGCTGCAAAAACAAAAATTGCTTACTAGAGGGGCAATAACTTTACAAAAACAAAACAAAACAAAAGACAGGAAAACTGGAAGATTGTGCTTGTCCAGAATTTTTTATAATTTCACTCTGATCATCTTTTATATTACACACAGATAATATTTTGAAGGAGTTTTATATTACACACAGATAATACTTTTTCAGAATTAGTTCCAAAAACTCTTTAAGTCTATCTGTGAGTGTATGTGATTTTTAGCAGAAAAAAAAAAGAGGGAGGAAGGAAGAGAGAGAACCAGAAAGACAGAATGATTGGACATATGTGCACAATGAGTGAGAGTTGGTGGGAAAGTTAATACTAAGTGATTTGTCCTTTATTTTGTGAATCTGAGAGATGCCAAAATGGGCAAGCAAAATAATTGCACAGTGTGTCAATTAATACTTGAACTAAGGACAAAGGGATCAACCGTGTTTTCTAACTGACCTGATTGGGAGAAAAAAATAAATTCCTCACAATGCAATTAAATTTGAATGAAACTTTATACTCCTTACCAATTACAAAAAAAAAAAAAAAAGAATTAACCTCTAGAAGATCTCAGAAATAAAAAATATTCTACTTCTCCTTCTGCTATCTTACATGCTTTTGGAGAATAGAGCCAGCTTATTTTGCCGTTCACAGTTACTTCAAATTCTTGGAGTTGAGGCTTTTTCTGCCAAGATTCACGCCTAAGCAACTTGACAGTTTTCCCTGAGAAGGATCAAATGTGAAAGTAGACGACAATGAGGACGGTGCACATGCCCTTCTCTGCAGCCAGTCCTGTGCAAAGAAATCTGCCATGTTGAACTTGTGCGGCTTTTCAAACGTTCGGAGCAAACAGCTGAGCACAGAACTTCTGGCCTGCAACATTGCCTCACTAACCATGTGTTTTCCTATCTACAGCTCGAGGGGGAGGAAGGAAAGGCCAGCTTAGCCATCCCAGCCCTCCTTTTTGAATGGGTTAGCCATGCCAGATATTCTGTGTAACTTGTTCAGCCCAAGGCTAATAAGCTGAACAACTTGTTTTGGCTAGACATTCCTCATCTCCATATGGAATTGCTTGTGTGAGCTTTTGGACTATTATGTGGTCAAAGGGAGGATGTGAGACTAAAAAAATTCTCAGCACTTTTCTTTTCTCTCATATAAGTCCACTTTCAAGGCTGAAGTAGACTCTATGAATTGCCTAAATCCGTAGGTGGAAGACGTCACAGAATATCACATAAGCACCATCTTTAATAGGTTTGAAGATATGCCTCTTAAACTGAGCTAAATTTGCAGATAAATCCACCATATCTAAACTTGCCTACTGGAAACCTAGCCTGGGGCTTTCTTTATAATGAAGGCATATTTTCACTGAACCAAACTAAATCTTAATTATATATTAGCTTACTGTGGACAGCCATTTGGCTTCCAAATGGCTGTCTCTTCCTGACAAAAGGTGGAAAGTGGGTTGATGTGGTATATTTCACAGAAATCTATCAGAAGATATATATGAAAAAGGGAAAAAACACTCCCAGTGTTCAGATAAGGTTAGGTAATTTCAAGTTTAGCAGACTTGGTTATTTGGTGTTCTTTATGTCACCTCTTACTAGGAAAATGTATTAAAATTTGTGGAACTCAGTTTTCTCTTTTCTTAAAGGTCCATAAATAATTCTGGAAGTTACTTCAAAGTTTAAAGATTTGAAAGTTATTAGTAATGTTCTAATAAGAGATTAATCTGTAATGGGTTTCTTCAATAAGTCAGCAGGCTTCCATGACAGGTGCTGCTAATTCATTCACTCATTTATTTAACCATCTATTCAGAGAACATGGATTGAGTAGTTTTTACATGCTAATCACTGACCTAGGTACTGAGGCTATAAATATGCATAATTATTATGGTCATGCCACCATCAAGTCCATTCCCAGTGTGTGGCTGCTCTGACAACTCAGGCTGAGTAACTAACTGCCCGTGATGCCAACTTCCTAGAGAGATTCTACAGTCAAAGGCCACTGCTGTACATTTCACCTTCCGTCTCAAAGCTCGGACAAATGTGCAACTGAACACGTACGTCATGAGACAGTTATCCAAGCATTTGTTTTTTTTCTGCTTTGCTGTTTAAATTTTTTGTATGAAATATAACCTACAAACAGAAAAGGTACAAAAATACTTGTACGAGTTAACAAAACATTTTAAAGCAAACACTCTCAAATTCCACTCAGGTTGAGATAGAATATTACAAACTCCATAGAAACATCCTCTCTTCTCCATTTTTCCCTTCAAAATCAAAACCCTTCATTTCCCTAAAAATAGCCACAACCCTGACTTTTGAACTTACATGAATAGAATCATACTGCATGGTTTCTTTTGCTTTTGCTTAGTATTATATTTTTTTAAATTAATACATGATGTTGTGTATAGTTCTAGTTTGTTTATTTTCATTGCTATATAGTGTTTCATTGTATGAACTTAACACAATTTGTTTAGCTATTCTACTAGTGATGAACATTTGGGTTGCTTCCAGTTGTTTGACCATTACAAGTGTTGCTACTAAACAGTGAAATTGTTGAATTATAGAATGTACTTACAGTCAGATTTAATATATATTACCAAACTATATTTCAAACTGAATTAATTGAATTTACATGCTGACAAGTAGCTTGAGCAGTCCTATTGCTTCATAGGCTCACCTCATTGGTATTGTCAGAATTGTAAAATTCTGCCCATCAGGAGGGTGCAATTTGCTCTCTTACACCACCTTTCAAAGGTTGTGTGATTTCATCAATCATACTTAGTTCTCTAAGCCATTGGGAATTTATTTTTCTATATGGCACGTGAAAGGGTCCAATTTTATTACCTGCATGATGCCCAATTTCCAATGTTCCATTTCAGAAAAGCCCTTTATTTCTCCACTGATCTGCCACATCACATCTGTCAGACATCCAGTGTCCATATATACATGAACCCCTTCATCTGGCCTCTCTTCTTCTATTGCTATGCCGTTGTTTTAAATCTTGCTATCTAGTACACCAGGTCCCCCTGCTTTGTCTTCCTTCTTCAACATCTAGCTACCCGTAGCCCTTTCTATTTCCATACATCTTTTAAAATTAGCTGTCACATACTAGAAAAATCTCCCTGGGATTAATTGATTTTACATTTGATAGAACTATATAAAAGCCCCAGCCTGTACACCCCACTTTAGGACAAACCTGGGGGTCCATCTCACCTCCAGAATGCCCTGCAGGGACTGGCTGAGGACTTGGCTATGGCTGCCTCACAGTGCAACTCCTCCCTTCCCACCCTCACCCCCTCACTCTGCCATCGGAGAGGATCCCAAGAGCACTCCCAATAAGCATCCTACACATAAACCTGTCTCTGAATCTGTTTCCCATGGAATCCAATCTGACACAGATTAGACACAATCTGGATTTGCGGTGTTTTTTTTTCCTGCCTGTTGTGCTACTTCTAACTCTAAAAATCTGTGGAGTTGCTGAACACGGTATACTCCATTAGCACTCCCACACAATATTGCTCCTAGTTAAAGAACAAATTTTGTGGCCAAATAAGATCCACAATGGGCTAAATTCCATAGACTTCACTAACTTCATCTTCCATCTCATTGCACAGAAGCTGATGACAAAAAATGAAAATATTTGCTCCAAACCAGAAACAATATATGATGCTGTTGCTTTTATAGACATACCCCAAGCATCCAGAAATCAAGCAATGGATGGTCATAGGATTAGTGTGTTTTCCTTGTCCTAGTAATGACTCTTCAATAACCTTTTACCCATCCTTCTAACTCTTGGTTTTACCAGTTTAGAGGCATAGCACCCTGAGATATGTGTTTCCATCATGGAGCATTGATAACCTAACGATAGCTGAGGCTGGAATCTAGCAATTATGGTGTCTTCGTGCCAAAAGGCAAGTGGTAAAAAGGAAGGATATAATATTGGCTAATGGACTAATCCTAATTGTCAAGGGAAACATTTTGTAACTGCCATACAATGGGAAGTGCTCAGCTGGAACCATCAGATTTCCAAAATACCTCTTTCCATGATGATCTCTAGTGACAAAAGCTAGTGAAAGTTCCAATTCTAAAAAAGCAGAATTATCACGACGCAATACCTTGAAATAAATACTTTTGCTGCTCAAATACTCCAGGATCAATTTCTGTTGCTTGAAACCAAAACTTGACAAATATAGAAATGTGTATACTAACGATAAAATATGATGATTTACTGGGCTCAAAATATAAAAATAAGATAAACTTTTCCCACTTAATTCACAGAATAAAAATCTTCAGGTTAACTGTCTTAGATATGCCAGAAATGCTGAGGTTAAGCTCACAATTTTTACCCTATTTTACATAACTTCCACCATCAAGTTACCATCCCCAGAGTTTTACTAATTCATCCAAATTCACTTCTGTCCTCATACTGCTTAACATTTGAAGTGAATGCTAAAATAATAGACTTTCTCTCTCTTTTTAAATTTTTATTGTAAATTCACTGCTGTTTGACCTTTCTAACTTTTTTATAGCTTTATCTGGTGATTAGAGTATACATTAGAACATCATAGTGTATTTAAGTGAAAAATGTGTCAGCAACCAAATATAAGCAACTAAAATCTTTATTTATTTTTTTTCACTGGCAAAGGTTTTTCAATAATAGCTGTCTCATGTCCAATAATCATCAGCAACAGAGTAGATTACCCCTCTGCTAATCATTCTATTCCCAGCCAAATGGTTTGTTAATTTACCTGATGGCCAGTGTTCTGATTATGATCTCTTGACATATGCTTGAATTCAATGAAATTCTAATCATTGCTATACATTAGATAGTTAATTTACTAAGCATGCTGTCATAAAATTCCCCACTCTAAAACTCTATTTTCAAGTTGGTAGGTCATAGGTTTAAGGTCTGATATTGGTAGTAGACATTCTAAATTTAAACCAATTGTCAAACTAGATGTTGATAAATCACCAGGATCAAGTGACCTCTGTCCAACAACTTTGGGAAAAAACTAACAGTGAAATTATTGAACTTGTGGCTAAATCTATAACCTGTCATTCTAAAATATCTAGGCCAGAGGTCAGACTGTTAATGTAACTCACACCTTTTAGTTCATTGTGCAATGTTACAACCAATAAGTGATTTCATTGATGGGACTATTTATAAAATAGTACATAAAAATCAAGTAGTATCCTCTATTATGTTGATACCATCAATAACCAGTTATTCTGTTTAATAAGAGGGAAATCATCAGAAACAGCAACCACCTAAAAATAAAACAAACAACTAAAAAACCTGCTGGTCCAGGAAATGAATAGAAAAATTGTGGATTTGTAGAAATAAAATTATAAATATTTTCCTGGAAATAAATATCATAGTTTAGACAACAAAATGTTATCATGTCAATTCTGAAATTAATAAATAAATACAGTCCAATTCCAAACAAAACACAGTGATAATCCTTTATTAACTTGCCAGAATGATTCTTTTTAATGACAATTTTACTGAAGCATAGTTTACGTATTTACTCACTTCAAGCATACAGCCCAGTGATTTTTAGTAATCTTACTATATGAGGAAGCCATGGACCTAAAACAGTTTTAAAACAATTGCACCACCCCAATAAGGTTTCTCATGCTCATCTACAGTCAATTCTCATTCCTACCTTCAGCCTCCATGTAACTACTAGTCTACTCTCTGTCTCTGTAAATTTGCCTTATCTAGACATTTCATATCATTGTAATCACATGCTATGAAGCCTCTGTGTCTGAATCTTTCACTAAGTATAATGTCTTTGAGGTTCATCCATGATGAAGCATGGGACACTAGTTTGGCCTTTTTTATTGCTGAATATTTCATTGTGTGAATATAATTATCAAAATAACTGTGAGATTACCAATAGAATAAATATGTTAAAAGAGCCAAATGTTTTAAATTGTAAAAGAGGAAGGAATCTTATCTAAATGATATTATAAACCTATAATAAAATAAACAATGTAATATTACTACAGGAAGAAACAAACATAGCATTGGAGAAAATTGTGCTATTTGGAACTAAAATGTGGTATCTATAAGAATTTAAACTATGGTAAAAATGACACCTCAAATCAGTGTGGAAGAGAATTGATTATTCAATAAGTGATGTTTAGACAACTGGCCAAGATCAAAATAATCCTAAATTCTGCCCGCATATCCGGAACTGTTACCAAACAAAGTGGGCTTTGGCCACATGCCACCATACATGAACACAAACACAGCACAATAATTGGTGGGGAAGGAAAGAGGTTTTATTAACAGGGTGCCCAA
>PVKM010007714.1:0-41214 GCA_004027735.1 Carollia perspicillata | reverse complement strand
AATGGTGGGAATGTATGAAAACAAAACTTTATTCCACAATGAAATCAATATTACTTTTTCAATGAACATCATTTTGGACCATTCCAATCTTTGATTTTCTCTTTTGGGCAAAAAAAGTTTGAAGTTGGCAGTATTTACAAAAATCATACCAATTCATAATGACTTTTAAATTCTAAAATCAGTATGCATAGAAAAAAAAAGTGTAAATAAGAAAATAGCAATACAATTTAAAAATTAATCTATTTACTTTAGCTAATGCCAATACTCACTGCCATTGGGTGTATCATTATTGTGATTTTGAAAAGCAAGAAGTCCATAAAGATCACTTATGTGAAGCATTATTTGCAAAAATCATTTTAATTATCCTCAAACAAAATATGAGGGAGTAACTTGGGCCACATGGAAAAAGAACAGCTTAGTTAATGTCATTAATATATACTTTGAAGATAATTAAATTAAATTCTAAGGAGTTTTTCCATTCTTGAGCAAAGCCTACTGTGGAATACTTTGCCCAATTTATTCAATTTATTTTGCTCTTTTCCTTCTTTTGAGACTTTTTACTTGTTAAATCTCACCGCAAATGTCCATAAGTATCTCTAAGAAATGATGATGAATCACAGGTAGAAATGAGACTACGTGATTAGAAAAGAGAACCAGAGAAAATATATTTGTTCTGTAGCCCCTTGGCTTATCTTACCCCAAACATCCAGTTTACCTATTATGGCAAACTTGACATGGAAAGGTCTCAGCAGATGTGTTGGAAGTGATCAATATTTAGGAACTCAGGGAATTAGGAGCAATATATTCCATATATAAACACAACTAAAAATGATACCAAACCAACATTTTGAGGGGTAGGATTACAGAAAAGAGTATAAATTCAGCAGCTAAATGTCCATTTATTTTAAAAAAATCCATTGGTCTAGGAAGTTTTACGCAGCGAAGATTTAAATGAGATGGAATATGTTACTATTAGAGTAATTTAAAATTGAGTTTTTGCACATCAAAGGCAAAAGTAGACGACCAATGTTGATTTTGTGTCTAGAAGTTACTCCTGTTTACGCTTCTTCCTTATCAGATTTTCTTTGCTCATTCTCTCTTCTCATCTTCATCTTCTTTATCCCCTTCTTCTTCTTTTTTATACCTTTAATGTAATTTGAGAGAAAAAGAAGTATGTGAGACCTGTAGGGAGTGCCTAGAAGAATATGGCTTCAAATTTTGACTAAGTGCCAATGTTCTATTAATGTTTAATTTAAAAAGAAGAGAGAAAAATCTGGATGAATAATTAGAATTAGCCAGAAAAAGTATCTTACCCTTCACCGATCTCTCTCTGTCTCTCATATCCATCCTTTTACCTACTTTTTATCTGCATTTTATCTACTACTGACTGTAGGCTTTTTAGTGAAGAATTGGATAACAGCTGTCCTACCCCTAAATCTGAAGAAAATTATTTACATTACATTACATTTAGGAAATATCATTTTAATGCATTCATCATCTAATACAAAAGAAGACAAAACAGTCTAGTCTGTTCTTATTTCACAGGTAAATACAGTGAAATCCAGAGAGGATACATATCTTTCCCAAACACTTTGTATCTTAGTGACATATCAAGGACTACAACCCAGGTTTCCCACCATCACCTGACTGTACTCTCTGCCAAACTATACTTTTGAGGAAAACATGCTCAGTTCATTCTCATATGCTAGTACTAGGTCATAAAAGCATTTTAATGAATATTAAAAATATTTTAATCTTTCAATCTTTCACTATGAGCTCAAATTAACAATCCCAATTACAACTCTTTATCTTCAAAAATCTATTTATTCTTCTTTTTTCTCACTCTTTTTTAACTTTATTTTCATTTTAATTGTTGTTCAAGTCACTCTTATTTTGATTAATTACAAGGTTATCACTCCAATTTCCTAAGCAGGAAAATTAGAAATCATTTAAGACCAGCGATTTTTTAAAAATTGAGGTGACAAGTGAGTTTGATAGTCTTGTGACAACTTGGATAGGACAAAAGTCCACAGTTATTTGATGCAACATTAACCTAGAATGGTTGGAAAGATATTTTGTAGATGAAACTGAAATTAATAATCAGATGATTTCAATAAGAGATATTATTTTAGGTAATCTACAGCTTTAGTCGAGACTGAGAGTTCCAGTTGTTCCTTCTGAGCCCCTGCCATAGAGAACTGAATAAACCTTTTTTTTTTTTTTTTGCAGTAGGTGTAAACATGGACATACATATAGAAAAAGATAAGAGATACACACAGCGAGATATTTCCTACTGATTTTGCTTCTCTGGTTGAAACTTGATTGATAGATTGAGTTTAAATTTCAGAGAGTCTGAGAAAAATACCTAAAATTCTATGTAAAATTAGCATGTGCCAAAATGTAACTGTGTAATGCAGAGGGGAAAGGTTTCAGAACCACTTGTGTAGATTCTTCCTGTTTATTTAATTTGACCATAAGGTACTTTCACGTCCAACTTGTTATGATCACTTTAATCCAACCCTTCACTTATTTCACACTGACACTGTCTTATTTTATGCTCTACGAATTCTTTCTTGAATGATTGTAACGGTTTTGTTACTCGGTTCTCTGATTCTGGTGTCTTCTTCCTTGCACATACCACTCTGTGCACTGGTGCTAAAATTATGTTTGTAAAACTGAGTCTCAGTCAGGTGTTCCCTACCACTCCTTAAATATGAGAACAAGAATCTCCAGCATCTGACACTTCCAATTTTCTCATTTCTGTTATGTAAATTTTCTATATAGCTGGGAATCCTGCTTCTCTATGCTCAATAATTAATCTGAAACTATATATATATATATACACACACACACTTGTTTCCTCTGCCAGAAAGTTCACCTTTCTTATTCAATTTGTTTGAAAATTTTTATTCCTTTGACGATCAGGAAAAATAGGAACTCTTTAGGAAGTCTTCCCTATCCTCTCTCTATGCACAATTAAAAATATAATTTCTCTGAGTCAATGTATACTCAATTGTATCATATAATTAGTCTCCAACTATCATCTCTCTGTCATACCCTAGGACACTGCCTGGTACATGGTAATTAATAAATATTTCTTGGATGTTAAATGAATATATTTTGTTTTCTCACAGTCTTTCTTATATTTTCATCAATCTTTACAACTTTATAGAATATTTGTTTTTATTTTTAATTTCATTATGTATTTGATTCAGAAATATTTAGCATCCTTCTACTACATACATTTTGAAGTTTTTTAAAAAAATAATGCATGTTAATCTGAGGTTCCACTTAAAAGAATTGGATGCAATGCATTAGATGACAATTCACTTAAGCAGACATGTCTGATCATGGCAGTCTCTTGTTACCTCTTTAAGATTACCATCTAATTTTTATCATTTTATACAGGCTTTTTCCATGGGATGAAGTACATACAAACTTTCAATAAATATATTATTATAAGTGTGGCTCCAGACTCTCACATATTTTATTTTTATTTAAATATCCATTCTTGCAAAAATCAGGAAAATATACCTCTTTGATGCACATACTTCAATTATATCTGTAAATCGATTAATGTTATTGCTTGTTTTCTCATCTGGCACAAAATAATTAATTTTTAGCCTATAGTCGATGGCAGGGTGTTTATTTTTTTCTTCTCAAAAGTTATGACTATTGGATAATTTCCACTTGGCCTTCTGATTTTTGGTTGTTTTCTTTTTTATTGTATGTTTTATGAGCTACATATCAACTTATTTCAAAATGGCCTTCAGCCAGGGTGAAAATCAATGAAACTTTCTTCCTTAACATTTAAGAGGTTGCCTGTTCCTGCAATGCCATCTTGAGTCCTTTCAACTGAGCATGTTGAGATATAAATGAAAAATTCATTTCTGAAAATATTTTCAACTTTGTATTTTGAAATGACAAGTTCTAATATCTAAATTCAACTCAATTATTATATTGTATAGCATAACCATTTCTGTAGCAATATGAAAATGAATGTATTCCCTGTCAATGAGTGCAAAATCACATTTTCACTATGAGTCATATTTGATTTGGGCATAAATCCTGCCTCCAATATTTAGTCAACAATACTGAAAAGTTTACACTTCACCTTTCTGAGTGTCACATTTCTCATTCTAAAATGTGGATAATATTAATATCACCTTTAAGGACCCTGTGAGGTTTCTATTAAACAGTGTAGTCAGAACTGGCACATAGTAATTGACCAATAAAAATTGTGTTATAATTGCTATTAAATTATTATTATTTAAACAATAACTCCTCCTTGCCTTTAAAGTACTTTAAAAATTAATTCACTTATTTATTTACCTTATTTAGCATATATGTATTTAACATGTGTGTCAGTTACTTCTAAATCTGATGATATAGGAGCACACACAAACTTTTGCTTTTTTAACACTCACTTTTTCCTAGAAAAAAATGCATTCATCCACAGGATTCATTAAGAGTGAATTTCAAAGAAATTTGTGATGATAGAAATACTATACTTATACAGTGCATATTATATTTCCAGGCATTATTCCTAATACTTTACATACATTAATCCATCTAATCCTCATAAGACTATATCACATTTATACTCACATTACACTTTAAGGTGAGAAATATGAGGCAATGAAGGTGAAATAACCATTGTGTCAAAGTCAGTGTGTAGTAAAATTTGGGGACCCCTTATATTCTGGTTACAGAATGTTACTCTTAATTACTAAATAATTTTGCCTCACTGCAAAAAAAAAAAAAGAACCAAAGAAAGAGTTCAGTATGTCAAAGCGATTTGCATGGCCCCCAGGCAAACTCACTGATATTACTCTGTCAATCCAGCCACAAAAGTGGTACATAGCACATCAGCTAGGGCCTTAATATTGCTCTCTAGTTCTCATCCGTATTTACAACAAATTAAATTTTAAACATTAAACCAATAAATTTTTGTTTTTTAACCATTTTCAGTGAATCTAGTTTCATTCCCAAGCCCAAATATAACCATGGAACAATATCCAGGATACTGTTAATATAAACTTTGTGTGGCACTCAAAGGATGTGATTCCACAGTTCACTCCGACACTTAGGACCCAGAGAAGAGGGCCAGTTCCACCTGCTTCCCGGGGCTGTCAAAGGGGAAATTCGAGAAAGAGTGTTTCATAGGCAGTCAGCTTTTACTATCCAAAGACAGCAAGAATCTTTACCTTAGTTTCTGAGGATATCAAATCATGGTCATGCCTTTAATTCCATGTTCTAGAGCTATGTTTGCAAAAAAAAAAAAAAAGCCATATATGGTCTCCTGGATCTAAAAAAAAGAATCTCTAATTCAAACTGGCACTGAGTATCTAAGGGCCCCTGCAAAAGATAGTTGGAATCACAGAATTTTAGGAATTGCCAAAGGATTAAATCTGACTCCTTCAGTCATTAACGTGGACATTTTTAAATGCTTTTCTCACTTACTAAAAAGACTAAAAACATGAAAATTGGGATCAGAATTCGGCTGTGGAATCTGGACCTGCTCTAAATCCCATAGATTTTCTTATCCCATAAGTAAATATATTATTTTACCTAACGGTTATTTATTTATGAAATATTTGATTAATTTTAATTTAATATTTGATGTTCTATATAAATCATAAAAATACTTAACTTTTGTAAGTATTTGGTTATTTATAATGCAAATGTCTAATTTACAAATGATATTACAAATAACTTGGAACAAAACTTAGATACCCTAAAAACAAATTTTTAGGCTTGTCTTTAATCTCTGTCCAACTAATTTATATTTGATTATTCAAAGAGAGAAAGAATGTGATCACCAACTGCAAATGGAAAAAACAAACAAGTATGCTAATATAGTAGAAAACAATGGCATTTAACATAAAATCTCCATTTTTCATTGTTAGTCGCTCTAACAATTAAAATACAAATATTCCATAGATGACTAAAGTTTTACATAAAACACTTGAAATATTAGTTTAATATTACTAATAGTTCATCTCCTTAATTATTTTTTTAATAGAGTTAAATAAAGCACTAAGTGTCCAAGCAGACTTTTGGGACACGGATGGAACATTTCACCATTTGTAGCATAGTGAGCCTCCTTTGAAGCCTGAAACTGGCTTTATGTCGAAGATCCTACCGTGAACACCATGGGAGAACCTCAGTTCTTTCATTCATGTTAGTGTTGTTCGTATTCATATAAGGAACCAGTTTCCATCATGTTACTCTTATATCCTCAGCATTTAACACAGTGTCTTGCATATAATAAATATTCAACAAATATGTTAACATAACAAATGATATATAGGGATAATTATGAAAGACTACGCAGAAATACTATAAAATTTTGATTCATTAAACATTATACTCTAATATTAGTCTGAAAAATGATTATTTATAATGTAACTTTAAAAAATATTTTCATCTGGGATCTGTGAATCTCTTAGAAAACAAGTGAAATGATAGTTAAAGCCTTTCACTAAATGTTTATACTTGACAAAGGATATAGATACATTTTGGAGAACAGTGGATGACTTTAGCACTTTCCAAAAGAAAACAGTATTGTTTGGAAGAAAATGAAAGCATTGACTTTAGTTAATGAATATTTTTCAGCTTTTTGCAACACAGGATTCTTGATATGTGGAATTTTTTTATAGCAACAAATGGGTTGAACGTGGCTTTGAGAATGCCATATTCAGCTTTCTTTCTGTTGCCAGCACTCCGTAAATGCACCCTAGTGTCTGCTGCTGCTATTGCTTCAACTCAGCATCCATGCCCTAGAGCAGTGTAGCTCGCCAAGGCTGATACTGAGTGGCCAGACAGGCAAGGTTGTAGAGGTGTTGGGACCAGAACCAATTTTGTAGATCAGTACCAGGAAGTGTTGATATTCTGATTCCTCTCCTTGACCAATTTTGGTGGAAGTGTCAAGAAGCAATAAATGTGACCCAAAATCAAACAAACAAACAAACAAACTCAACATAACCTAAAATGAGATGAAAATATTGCTTGGGGTATCATTACGATTATTATCATTATTTTGAATCACATAGAGTAGGTCAAATACCTATTGCTTCAGCAACCTTCGCCCTGGCATCTATAAATGGGGACAAGCTGGGTGAGCATGGCATGGCTTTTTCAATTAGTCTTCTGACTGGGCAATTTATGTGTAGTTACACCTTCCGTACATTCTGTACAGTCTGATGGCCTCCTCCTGATAGTTTTTCAGATATAGGAAATATTTTCTGTGTGCATAATAACTTCATTTTCTAATTCCAATGACACAAATTTCATTCACTTATTCATTACACATGAATATATCTAGTTGTTTATTCATTGTTTTCTTAAGATGTTCCAATGTCAGACTATGTTTTCTGTGTGTGTTCTCTATACTCTAATTACAAATCAGTAAAATATACTAACTGTTAGTAAGTTAACTATACTAGGTACTTGATAGCAGAACCCCCCAAATCTCAATGGTTGAAGCATGTTAGAAATGTATTCCTCACATATGCAATCCAAGATAATTCTAGATTGGTTGATGTGTGGCTTTCATCCACTTTATTATTTAGGTATCCAGGTGGTAGAGGCTGTGCCTTCTTCAACACACGGCTTCTAATCCCACCCAAGCTTTGATGTCCAGCCAGTAGAAAGGAAAAAATGGGAAGAGCCACCAGGATCTTTCACAGAAGAGGAGGCGGAGCTAGGGTGAGGGGGTGGGGTTTGTGAGTGATGAAGAACCAGACCTGGAAGGACACATATTATGCTGCTCACATTTTATCAACTATAATGTGGCCAGACCTAAGCAGACCGAGATCTGGAAAATGTGGTTTCCCCTTGTGCCCAGGAGAAAACAGGTTGTGGTGAGCAGCTAGCTGTCTCCTGCACACAGCAAGCACAAGAAGGGCAGTAGAATGCTGTGGAATGCTGAGAATCTACCACAGTCTGATTGTGTCTTATTTCATTAACTTTTATAATTATTTTTAGACAAAATCTCTCAGAAGAAGTTGTTGTTTGTTTTTTTTAACCTACAACCGAAGTCTTTCCTTTAGGTAAAATGTTTATGCATATAACATAAAAGAAAGATTTTATTTTTTGCCATGTTCTTAATGGTTAATTAATAATAGTGCAAAGCATTCCTGGTGGCATGTTTGTGAACCGGGATCTGCTTTATCATACTTTTGAAGAAATCAATGAATGAACTAAAGAGATGTTTCTACTGTGCCAGTGGCCTCATAAATCTATGTAGTTGACACAGCCATTTGCAGAGTTTGGCCAATTGAAAACACATTATCTGCATTTCTTTCATGTTGCTTCCCCTCCATTTCTAGTTTAGCACTTCAGAAGCTCATTTTTTTTACACATAATTGCAATTTTATGAGAAATTCACCAATGAAAGTTATTATACATTCAGAAGAATACTTCAGAGCCTATTTACAAACCAGGCAGAAAGTATGTAAATTTCATGCATGGAAAAGCATAAATAAAATTCATTTTTAATCATGTAATTGTACTGTCATTTGTTTCCATGTAATTGGTGAGGAATTACATTTCTATTCATACTGTGGGTCCACTTTTGGAATAAAGCAAATGTAGTGTAAAAATGTCAGTAGCACAGTTTTGAATTATTGCTTTTAAGTGCTAAACTTTTTTGGTGTTTGATCAAGTGTAAGAACTATCTCGTAAAATAACATCGATGTGAAGGGATTAATTAAACAAATAAAAATACAAAATATTCCCTTCATATAATGTCCCTGAAATAGGAAATTATTAAAAATATAAAGTTATTCCATAGTTACTGTGTTCTTTAACTTGGTGAGTGAAAGTGTTTACGTTTCTGTGTGTGGAGAGGTGAGGGGAATGTGTGTTCCCGTGCGTGTTCTGTGTTAGAGAGGTGGAAGAGGTCACTTAACTTACCACAAACACTTTCATGTTGTAGATCAATTAGTTTTCTAAGCCACAGAGTCCTCAATTCTAAAGAGATGAGAAAAGTAGTGTAAAGGTCAAGAGGTTAAAAAATTAATTTAAAAAAGAATGTAAGAAAGTCAAGCCCACTCCAGGCACATTATACATTTTCCATAAATATTGCTTCCTTTTGCTTTTTCACTATCAACATGCAAACCTACATAGGCAGAGCCAGAGCCAGGATCTGAACTTGAATTTCCAGATTCCTTAGCTGGTATACTTCTGTTTTGTAATAAGCAACTATTATTTTAGAAAGTTCAAAATGGGTTAGTATGCTTGATTACATGTGTTTGCATGGTGCAATTGTATTCAAAATGATCCCCAACCAACGTGGCCAAAAATAAAAAGAAAACAGACAGACAGGCAGATACCAAGACAACAACAAGAGTAAACAGTTCAAAGAGAATTGGTAGTAAAATCAGTGCTGCGTCAAAAGGGAGAGAAGTTACTTCATATAAGGAATAAAGGTATTCTCCTTTTTGTGCTTTAAAAAAAGATCTCAACATCCACAGTACTTGGTATTTTCAAGGAAAGTGTCTCATTTCCATTAACAAGGAAACCTCCTAATTCACAAATATACTCACGGGGTGATGTGCATTAATAGCACTCTAAGCAACCGGTAATGTGGTGCAGTTAATGTATCTCAGCTTGAATTAACTTTACCACAAGCCATTGTTTCCTTTTTATTCAGCACAGAGGCCTGTGGAAAAATCTCTCAGAACCTCACAAGGGGATTTCAATTAACACTACTCACTACTGTACAGCAACATAAAAAAGGAGGCTATTTTAACCTTTCTCGAGGTTCCTGCTGATCAATTCGATGCTTTCCATTAGTTTAACTCCGGTTACCATAAACTCGTCTTCATTGTTCTGAAAATACCTTTCCGCTTTTGGTGCAGAATGCGGCTGCCAATGGGAAACCAGGGTAGGCCATGGAGACGAAATGGTTTCTGAATATAGTGTGTTTGTTTTTCCTTACAGTAACATTGATTAACACGGGGTATTTTAAACCCAGGAGCTTCCATGAGTAGTATTGATCTTCTCAGTCCCATTGCTGTCCTTTTGTCCCTGTACACCCCAATTAGATAGTCCTGTAGTTGGAGCACTCTTCACCTGGCACATCCTAGATTTCTATTGTTAAAGCGTAGTAAGGACTTCAGTTACCAGGAAATTTTACCGTAGATTTACTTGAACGCACAAATTATTAATCGTCTCTGAAATAAAATGCTATAGTCAAGAAAAATAGTTTATAGGTGCTGCAAGGCTAACGAGTCTTTGCTACTCTTCTCCCTCGGTGCCTGTATTCTGTCGTGCAGTGTGCACTGTCCAATTATTCCTCAAAGAGTGTTTTTTCTCACCCCCAAGGTCACCGCTCAACTCCAAGAGGACAGACCTCCAGCTTGTCTCTCAGGAAACATCCCAGTGCCGTACAATTTCTCCCTTGCACTGAAACCAAAGTTTCTTAAACTCAAATCTCATGACATTTGTTATATGAAAATATTCCCATGGCCTTTCAAAGCCCTTAGGATTAAAGACCAGTATCCTTGCAGACAACCTTGTTGTCTGCTCCACTCTTAAATCTCTTGAGTGTCAGGTGCCTCACCCTCCCCTTTGATCTCTGGACTCCAATCGCATTAACTTTTCAGTGTACTGACTATGCCAAGCCTTAATAAATAAATGTGCTATTTGTTAGTTTGACTGTTTCATTAAAATATATACAGAAAACAAGTACCAAGATGATTTAATCTTCACTTGCTGTCACATTGTGCATTATATAAATAAATAGCAATTTAATGAATGAAGAGAACAAAAAAGACACTTTTGACTGATGCTTTCCACTAGTCCAGAGGACTGGAAAATATTTAAATCCAGTTCACCAATATTTATATATCTCATCAGCAAATTCCTAGGTTTGGATTAGTTTTGCAGTGTTAATTCAGCAAATTATGAACAGTGGAAAGATAGCACAGGCCCACGGAGTGTTTATACTGTACTCAGAAAGACAACAATGAAATGATTTAAACTACACAATAGAAAAAGAGCTCCAAGTCATCCATGCCATCTTACTATTTTGTATTAATAAATATGTTTCACCTCAGAATGACAATGTCAGGTGAGCAGATAGCACTATTAACTGTAATACTTTTAATATTGACAGTTTAGCTCTTCATATTTAAGAAAAACACTTTCTTCAAGGCAAAAACACATTTTCATTGACATAATCTGTATCACATAAATTACTCTATAATTATTAATGAAGTCAAACTGAATCAGTTTCTTTATCATATGTATCTGATATACCCATCTACATCTTATATACTTCAAGTACACAACTGTTTCACTTCAACAAGACTAAATCCATGCACTGAAATATTGTTTTATATGTAATCTCTCATCGTGTCATATGTGTATGTAGGGGTACCTACACATACCCACTGATTTCCTCGTTATTTCACATGTCAACCATAATTATGTTACATGTGCACATAGGGACTGTAGTCTCTGGACACTAGTTGGCCTGAAAGGCTTGCGGAACAGTCAACAGGGCATCGTAGGGAAACTGTGATGGGACTGAAGAGTTTGCATTCCAGTTTGTGTGCCAGATATTTCTAGCTGGGGCTTTTCTACAGTCACTTGAAGTTTTGAACTTCAAGGTTCTTATATTTACTATAGAGAAAGCAACATTTACCTTGACTAACAGACGATTATGAACATGACATAATTTTCAAAGTAGTCTTTCTCAAAGATCACCTTCAAGACTATTGGTCCAAGAAGAAGATCCTGAAGAAAGATGCCTATGGCCAAATAAGTTCAAAAAGTCTTTTGTTGTCTAAACCGTCATGATAAATATACAAAGCAATTTAGAGGTCTGTCCAGAAAAAGTCTAGCCATTGTTAATATAACAAGAAGGGTTTGCAAGACATTGGTGTAACCCGGCAGCCAAGGAGAGTGGACTGGAATGCATATGTGTGAGCAGTGACAACTTCACTGTATTAGTCAGTGGAGGCAGTAGATGCTGTTGAGTGAGCATGTGTACTGTGTGTCTGTTGCATTCAAAGTGACTGAGCGAATAGATCAACAAATCTGTATTGAATTATACATTAAGCTTGAGCATTCCTCTGTGGAAACTATTTTGATGATTCAGAAGGTCATAACTATGGGCAACTGGTGATTGGCAGCTTCATCACAACAAAGATCCCCCTCATGTATCACATGTTACGCAGAGATTTTTGGTGAAACATCAAATCACCGAGTGACTCAGCACCCTTACATTCCAGATTTGGTGCCCTGTGGCTTCTAGCTTTTCCCAAAGTTAAAATCACCTTTGAAAGGGAAGAGATTTCAGACTTTCAGTGGGATTCAGGGAAATATAATGAGGCAGCTGATGGTGACTGGGAGAACTGTGTGAGGTCCCAAGGTGCCTACTTTGAAGGGGACTGAGGCGTCGTTATTCTGTGTGCAATGTTTCTTGTATCTTGACTCTTCTTCAATAAATGTCTCTGTTTTTCATAGTACATGGCTAGATACCTTCTGGACAGACCTTGTAAGTAGTTATATGTGCTAGGATCTCTGTACTATAAAATGTAGAAAACCTAATTTAAAGTTATCTAAACATTCCCCGGGCTGGTATAGCTCAGGGGACTGAGCGCGGGCTGCGAACCAAAGGATTGCTGGTTTGATTCCCCGTCAGAGCACATGCCTGGGTTGCAGGCCAAGTCCCCTAGTGGGGGCCACATGAAAGACAACCACACATTTATGTTTCTCTCCCTCTCTTTCTCCCTTCCTTCCTCTCTCTCTAAAAATAAATAAATAAAATAAAAATATATACTTAAAAATAAAATAAAGTTATCTAAACACAGAAAATGTAATATATTCACATAGTTATATATTACTTCACAAATACAGCTGTCCTCAGATGAGTCTTGATTCAGCAGGTTCTATGCCCTGCATCTGACTGTTTGTATTATTAGCTCTATTTTCATGTTCAATAATATCATCAACTTGGTGACTCCAGACTCTATACTAATATTCGCAAATTTCTCTGTGTGCTACAATCTCACATCTTAAAGGAAGTTCTAGTTTGTTTCCACATCTCAAAGAAAGATTTATTTTGTCTTCAGCATTATATGCACAATTCATAGTTTTCTCTTCATAGGGCTGGCTTAAGTTACATACTTATCCTAATGTATTTAGCCCCTGTAAGCAGGGGGCACCTGGTTGCCTTAGTCCTTTGTTAATATTCCATACTATGTATCAATCCCTACAGAAATACTAACTCAGGAAGGAATATCAAGTGGCATATGTACTATTTAATTTGAGTATTTAGAAAATATTCTATGATAGACTAGAAATTGTATTGTTTTATCATTTCTTAATGACAAATATTACTATTATGTCTTATATATCAAAATATGACATGATTATGATATTTAGAAGAAAAAAGGCTATTATAAGTCAGTCTCTTAAAATAAAAATAAAAGAGAAGAGATACTCTATTTTTTTTATTGCAGGCAAAATCAGAGAGAGTGAGAGAGACAAAAAGAGAGAAAGGAACAGAAATGGAGAAAGAGTAAATACTTTGTCTCGTTAGTGGTATAAAAAATAAGGAAAGAAAGAGTAACAAGGTTTTCAGTATGTGCTTATATACATGTACATTTTTACCTATTTACACTTTTCTTTTGAGAGAGAATATAAACATCTAAAGTCATTTAAAAATATTTGACTTGATGTTTTAGTTCTGCTTTGTGCTACTCATGCATGGCATAACTATTTGCTGAATTTTTACAATATGCCAAATACTTAGTGAGTACTGGGGTTAAAATACTAATATAACACATTAAATAATATTATATATCCAATAATGTCTATTGAGTGAAAAATGAAATATATTAATATAGTATGCACAGTTACCATGGGAGTTCAGCTCAACAAATGTATTTTTGAGTACATAGTATGTCCCCCAGATCACACAGGAGGTGTGCTGTGCAATTACCAACTTATCCCTCTCCCATATGGCACACTGTTAAGCTGTCAGTAGCGTGTACCACAGACATATTGCAAGATCAAGGGGCTTCCTTTCTGATTTCAATGTGGTGCTCTCAGCAGAATCCTTGAAGGCAGCCAGTGCCCAGCTCATACATACATCATGGCTGGACCTAGACCGTATTATGCTGAGAAAGACAAGTGCCAGATGATTTCACTCATAAGTTGAATCTAGTGAACAAACTGAACTAACACTATTGAGACAGACTCATAGACACAGAGCAGACTGACAGCTGTCAGCAGGGAGAGGGTTGTGGGGCTTGGTGGAAAAGGTGAAGGGATTAAGCAAAGGATGTGTGTCTTCTAAATCCTTGACCACAAAACAGCTCCTTTTTCTGGTGGCTTTGCGGCCTGGTATTTCAGTACCAAGTGTCATTTTCTTTGTTTACTCTTTGTCTACTTAGGACAACAAATGTTTATCAAAGACTGCTTATGCTCCAGGAAATGAGAAAGCTAAGGGATCGCTAACTAAATATTAAGACATCATAGAAAGTTCTGAAGTTTTAGAAACATGACTTAAGCTCTTGCACTTCTTACATCTATAAAACCAGAGGTCATTAGTACATGCAAGATTAGGAAAATAATCACGAGTGGGGTACCTTTCCTAGCACAAGTTGTCAGGACAGGATGCAGTTATAGGTTCAGTAGATATGGATGGGGATAGAAGACAATCATTTTACAGAAACCTGCTCTACGAAGGGTTAGTTTACAGCTAATATTGTAAAGAATATTCAGTTAATATTACATGTTATACTACATACCTTAGTTAAAAAGTATTATTTACTCCAAGGCTGATTGGTAAAATCAAGATATTAGAGAAAAAAGGACTCTTTGCAGTAAGCAAAAAGAGACTGTGAGTTCAGAGATAAAATATGAACAAAGTGAATATCAAAAAGAGAGAGAGAGAGATTACTAAGAAGGGAGAGTAGAGACCAGAAAATAAAGGGCAAAGGTGAAAAATATAAAATCTGCTTAGGTGACAACACTATTCCCTCACACTTTTCAAATTATGAGTAACTATAAACTTTGATTTTCTTAAAATTTTCTAAAATTGTATTTTACTAATTACAATTGTCCTAATATTTTCCCCTTTCCCCCCTCCACCTAATACCCCCCGCTCCCTGGGGTAATCCCCATATCATTGTATATGTCCATGGATCATGAATATAAGTTCTTTGGCTACTCCATGTCCTGTACTGTACTTTAAATTTCCGTGGCTATTCTGTAACTACCTATTTGTACTTCTTAATCCCCTTACTCTTCACCCATTCCCTCATACCCACCTCCCATCTGACAACTATCAAAACACTATGGGTATCTATGCTTCTGTCTCTGTTCTTCTCATTTGCTTAGTTTGTTTTTTAGATTCAGTTTTTGATAGATATGTATTTATTGCCATTTTATTATTCATAATTTCTATTTTCTTTTTCTTAAATAAGTCCCTTTAATATTTCATAAAATAATGGTTTGATGATTGTGAACTCCTTTAATTTTTTTCTTGTCTGGGAAGCTCTTTATCTGCCCTTTGATTTTAAATAATAGTTTTGCTGGGTAGAGCAATCTTGGCTGTAGGTCCCTGCTTTTCATGACTTTGATGATTTCTTGACAATCCCTTCTAGCCTGCAAAGTTTCTTTTGAGAAATCAATTGACAGTCTTATAGGAACTCCCCTGTAGGTAACTAATTGCTTTTCCCTTGTTGCTTTTAATATCCACTTTTTGTCTTTAAGCTTTAGTATTTTAATTATGATATGTCTTGGAGTGGGGCTCTTTGTATCCACCTTGTTTGGGACTCTTTGCGCTTCCTAGACTTGCACGTCTATTTCCTTCACCAAGTTAGGGGAGGTTTCTTTCATTATTTTGTCAAATAGATTTCCAACTCCTTGTCTCTGTCTGGCATCCCTATGATGAGAATGTTGGAATGCTTGAAGTTGTCCTAGAGGCTGCTTACACTATTCTCATTTTGGGAGGGGGGATTCTTTTGTCTTCTTTGTTGTTCTGATTTTTTTTTTCTTCCTTATGTTCTAAATAATTTATTTGATTCTCAGCTTTATCCACTCTACTGTTGTTCCCCTGTAAATTTGTTCTTTATTTCATTTAGTGAATTGTTTGTTTCTGACTTGATCATTTTTATGCTATTGAGTTCCTCATGTAGTTCCTTGAGAATCCTTATAACCTTGTTTTGAACTCTGCATCTGATAGATCACTTATTTCCCTTTTGTTTGGTTCTTTTTCTGGAGCTTTGATCTATTCTTTCAATCAGGCCATGTTTCTTTTTCTGCTCATTTTAGCAGCCTTCCTGTGTTTGTTTCTATTTATTAGGTAGAGCTGCTATGCCTCTGTCTTGATAATGTGGTCCAATGTAGCAGATGTCCTGTAGGGTCCAGTGGCACAGCCTCCCTTATCACCCAAGGTATCACCTGAATACATGATTTGCACCCTTCCTGTGGGCTGAGTGCACACTCCTCTTGTAGTTACTTGTTCCTTGATGGGTAATGGCTGTGGCCACTGACAACAAATGTCCACCTTCCATGGAGGATCAGCTGTGCAGGGGCAGGGTGGTAGTGCTGTAATGTGGTCTATAGGTGTGCACTGGGTGTGCCAGCTCTCAGGTTTCCTTTGTGGTGCAGGTAGGTGAAAGTCAGCTCCCACCTGTGTTTTGTCTGGGGCTACTCTGCCTGGGCTATCAGGCAATTTGAGATGGCTGCTACTTATGCTTGGCTTGGAGCTTCCCAGATAAAGCCAAGCTGTGAATCTAGACTGGCTGTTGCTAGTGCCAGGCCTGGGGCCATTTAGTAAGAGGTTTGAGGCCTGAGGGTTCACTGAGGTTGGCTGTTGCTTGTTTGATAGGATTTAGGAAGTTGTGAAGCAGGAGTCAAGGACCACCATTCATCTGGAAAAATCTCTGTTAACAGCACAGGTGAGCCCTTAACTTGGGCGAGAAGGAGTCTCAGGGGATCTCCAGAGTGGGGCAAACAGTGTTAGCCAGGTTGATGGAATGTCAGATATGGCATCCCCCTGCTGGCTCTGTGGCTCTGTGACTCTGTTAGAGGAGGGTTCAGAAGAGAGACAATGGCCTCTGTCTGGCTTTCTGTCTGAGAGAAAGCTGTTCCCTAGCTCTCACCTTGGTGCCAGACATTTCAGTTTCTCCCTGAATGTCATTGGTGCCATTGAAGCTGCTACCCTGGTGCTGGAGCTCAAAGGGAGTGAGTCTGAGTAAGTCCATGTGTAGGTTCTTTAAGAGGAACTGCTTGGGACTCCAGAAGTTTCTTCAACCAACTCAATCCCCACTGATTTTTGCAGCCAGAAGTTATGAGGACTTACCTTCCTCCTGAACTCCAGTGCCTGGTGTGGGGCTGGGATTCCTCATTTCCAAGACATCTCTCCCAAACTTTTACCCACCACACATGGATGCAGGACCAGCCCGTTCTACCTCTCTACCTCTCCTACCAGTTCGGATGGATGTGGTTTCCTTAATTCCACTGTTGTCACACTTCCATTCAACTCCATTTCTATGGTTCTGAGGGATTGTTCTGTAATTTAGTTGTAATTTTGATGTCCCTATAATTTTAATTATATGTCAAGTTGAAAGAACTTACTTTTTATTTTATATCAAGTTGACCATTTTCAGCATACAGCCTTTTGTGGCTTCTGTGCTGCCCAGAAACCACTTTCCTTTCTAAAGGATTTATTCGCTCAGCTCTCAGGAAGGTTGTCGGCTGATAGATTTTAGCTGTGATTTTACGTGGGCATTGCCTCCACTGAAAACGACCAACTCACTCAAAGACAAACTCTGTTCCCTGGGGTGTAAAGACAGACTTTCTTGTTTTAACTTGGCAAATCTCTGAAGGGTCATCTCAGCTTCAGTGTGTCCCAGAGGGTCAGCTAAAGTCTTTATTGTGACTGCATCCTAGGCTAACTTATCTCCACGACATGAGGCATTGAACCTGAAACTACTCCTTAACAAAACTCCAACATAAGAATTTCCAATTCTGAGTTGGTATCCCAGGAAACCTAATCTATGACAATGGCTTACTTTTGCCACACTTTGTTACATGGTATTCTGTGGATTACTTATGAACAAAGAGTTTAGTTATTAGACCAAATTATGTTGAATATATTTTATCTCCATGTACAGCACCACACATATCCTTACAGAAAGAACAGGTTCAGTGTACTGGAAGAATAAAATAATGAAAAATGTCTTGTAAGTTTCTGAAATACTGGCCAAGACTGAAAATAACTAAGCAAGGAAGAAAAAGAAGTGGTAAGATAGGGTACGGCCATCTGAACATTTTTGCACTGAGCGAACAATACTTTAACATCATGTGCAGACTTGTATGCTTTTTTATTTTGTTCAGAAATACTTTTAATCACTTTTTACATGCTGATTGCATATCCAACAAATGCTCTAGAAAGGACGAAATAAAGCATTAAAAATGTTTGGGTTTCTTTCTGCTATGAAGGAAATAAAAAAGGAAGCCAACTGACACACCCCACCTATTGCAAAGTAAGTTTATTTTTTGCTAATGACTAGAAGCATGATGTTAGGTTAGCAAGGACCTTTTGTTTTATTTTTACTCTCAGTATTATGCACTGATTAGATTGATCATTAGCTTTGCAGTAATAAAACTTTGTCAAATTTTCTAAAACTTTTAAATGTTCCAAAGTACTAATAGTCAAACAAAATCACAAAGGTTATGCTGTAATCCAATTTCAGAAGTATTCGCTTGTTTAGGACTCTCCAAATCGTGACTAATCATTGGATATCCTATGCCTGGCTTTCAAAGCTCAACAAACAACTTGCAATAAAAAAATCCAAAAAAGTTTCAATGATAGTAAGAAAAATTCAGATACTTATGTATAAGCATGAGTGAGACCAAGAAATATTTGGTTACAAAAGTGATATATGGTAATATAGAGTTCCTGGTTCATATTTCATAGTTGTATAGAGCAGAAAGAGTCATAAGTGATGTAACTTGTTCCCAATGCTAAGCAGATTATTTAGATAAGCATTAGATCAAAAACATCTAATGTATTAAACCTCCCTTCTTAAAAGTAATTCAAAAATAATAACCTAAAAGAATTAATGGTGAATTGCTGATGATTTCAGAATTGATAGGATGGAAGGAGAAAGTGAATTGCAATTCTGAAATAAGAGTATTAAAAGAAAGAACACACTTATTAAGCCTCAAAGAAATGTTCAACTTGTAATTGGTAAATCTACTCAGATGACATGAATTATTGTACATTTTCAGTTACACTGTAAATTCTAGAGATTTAACAGATAAATTAGGTTACATTCTATATTTTTGTATGCTGACAATAAACTAGAGCTCTTTCAGAAAGGATTTTAATTGAGGATTTTACCTTAATTATGAAGGAGGATATCTAAGAAGTACTTTAAGCCTTCGTGCAAAAGAACTTAACAGCAAGCAGTTCAGATTCTGTTAAAGGTGATTAACCTGAATAAAATACATTTTATTTCGGAGTGCAAGCACCTAAAAGTGAAGAGGTAAGGAAGCAAGCATCATCTCCCTTTGAATATATAAAATGTCTAATCTATAAATGAGTTGGAAAAGCTTTTCAGGTTGTGTAGAAAAAATGTACTTAAGGACAGCTTAGTTAGTTGTCATATTAAGCAAAAACTATCTATAGTTCAAAGATGCTATTTTCACATGGTTGGTTAATCTAGTACAAGCTTCTTTGAGTTTCTACACTACATTTTTGAAGTGTTTTGGCTGCTGATAACTTTTTTCTTTTGAAAAGTAATCATACTGAATGTGGATATGCACAGCCACCACCACTTTTAAATTGATTTGTATTTAACATATAACAATGCTAAACAAGTATATGAGGCATACTGATGGAAGACACAAATATTGAGCATTATTTTGCAGTAAACAACTAAAATTAGCATGATATTCATTAGATTCTTTTAAAAAACCTCTCATGTTATCATGAACATGATTGACTGCATTTAAATTCCATAAATCTAACACTTAATAAAATGAAATTACAGAGACTTTCATATGGACATTAAACAAGTTGTAAGAGCTTCTTTTAAAAGAAATTAAATGAATAATCCAGAAGACAATGCTGTTTTCAATTGAGTGTAGTTTTAAATGTATTGATTGATGAGAGAGGGGGAGAGAGAGAGAAACGTCAATTTTGTTGTTCAAGTTATTTGCACATTCATTGCCTGGTTCTTATATGTGTCCTGACTGGAGACTGGACCTGCAACCTTGATGTATGGGGACAATACTCTAACCAACTTAACTCCTGGGCCAGGGCCCAACAGAGGGTAGCTTTTGACTTCCTGAGGTGTCACTAAAACCTTTACATCTAGAATCAACATGGCTTTCCAACTGTTTCATTTCATTTCTTTTTTTAAAAATATTTTATTTATTTACATTTAGAGAGAGAAGAGAAGAGTGAGAAAGACAGGTAGAGAAACAGCAATGTGTAAGAGACACATTGATCAGATGCCTCACACCCCCAACTGGGGGCCTGGCCTGAAACCCAGGCATATGCCCTGACCGGGAATCGAGCCAGCAGCCTTTCTGTTCACAGGCTGGCACTCAATCCACTGAGCCATACCAACCAGAGCTGTATGTTCCTTTCTTACTGGAGAACCTAGTTATTTAGCATTTGAAATGTTTTAAGTAACAAGGCTAGGTGCTGGGGGTGTTACCCTGAATAACGCAAAAGCTACTCCTATTCTGTGAACAAATACAAATACAGTCTATTTGGGGAAGTTAAATTAACACCAGGAAGCATGGCTTAATGATGGATGTAATAATATATAATATGATGTGGACCAAATGACACATAGCAGGAACACCTAACCTCGCCTAAGAGAGTCCACAGAGACATCCCAAAGGAAAAACATCAAAGGGACTTGAGTTAAAAGGACTCAGACCGTTTTGGTTAAGACAAATGTGTGGTGATGATAAAATGATGCAACATATATAATATGTCAAATGTAATCTTATTTGTGAATTATAAAACAATTTTAGTCTGTTCTTCTTGGTTGGAATAAAAGCTATAGCTTTAGAAATCCCATTAATTTAAACAAACAAAGTACTGTTCAGAACATCCTAACATGCATGAAATGATGCTCCAATTACCTGGAAGACACCACATGTTTTCTAAAACCTACCTCTAGGAGAAATATTTCGATCACAAAAATTAACAAATTAAAGCAAATTTGGATTAGAAGCAAACCACAGAAAAGGCTCTCTCTGAGTTATGGAAGCAGGATAAATGCAGTCACATTTTTAACCTGATTTTTATCAAAGTTTTAAATGCAAGTGTAGGTGAGAAGTATGGAGTGACATTAATGCTAAATAAATTTAGTGCAATAAATAATTCTAGTGTTTTCAAAATACATTTTTATCTTTGAAGATGCTTTTTTCATGAGCCCTAAGGGAGGTGTTAATTAATATTTCTCCAGTGCTGTGAGAGACACAAATTTCTCATTAGAGTTCTAAGAAAATAGTTTTTGTTATGCTTTAATGCTCCAATTTTTAATGTTTAATTGATTTCTTCAAAGGCGTATACATTTAAAAATAATAAATTTTAACTGGTTTCACAGTTTTGGAGGAGTTTATATTATTCCATTAACGGAAATTAAACATACCCAAAAGCAACTTTGTGAGAGTACATGTGTTAATTGGCACATTAGAGAATGCATTTTAGCCTGTGCTTCTCAGAGATATAAGTAGAAAACCCCCTGAGGGCCCTAAATTTCTGTGTATGAGAAAGTGGGTTTATTGTAAGTATACCTGGTTGGATTTAAGCATCTTGAGGGCTGGGAACATGTCTTAATTCACTTTTAAAACACCAGCATCTAGCAAAGCTTATATCTCCTACATGACTTTCAATGCATACATTTTAAATACGAGAACTGAAAGGTACATTTAAAACATAAAAGCAGTTTAGTTAGGTTGCTCCTAAATGTATAGTTTATTTTTGCTTCAACGAA
Source organism: Carollia perspicillata (assembly GCA_004027735.1). Lineage (NCBI taxonomy): Eukaryota > Metazoa > Chordata > Mammalia > Chiroptera > Phyllostomidae > Carollia > Carollia perspicillata. The sequence goes on along the minus strand of PVKM010007714.1, from coordinate 19,219 downwards.
GAGTTAACCTACCATGATTTTGTCTGTTAAACAGAGTGTTAAACTGAGAGTTCATGGCAGGGCATGCCGAGCGAGTTATATATATAACCGGCTTTGAGTGGCGAAGTAAAGGTTATGATTTTTCTGTATAGTGCCAAGTTAGGATGTGCGTTTTCTAGGACATGCGATCATTTTGCCTGTAAGGTTGGTCAGTGCAATACATTTACTGCTAAAACATAGTGAAATGATGAGTGAGGCTTGGGGACTTTCTACAGTGTCTGTGAGACATAGTCACATCAAAAGAACACCTCAATTTTACCTGTGAATGTTATTATAAATCTTTTCATTCTTTCAAACCCTTTGTCAAAAATTCACATGTTCAGAAGTTTGCCCTGCCTACCTGGCATTTTGCAAGTAGTACTTTGTGGTAGGATACACACCATGCTCAGGTTTACAGCACAAATGGAAATGAACTTGGAGTTACACAGGAATAACCCAATATTAACTCATCTTATGTGATCAGTTATATATCATGGACAAAATTATGTCTTATTAAAAATACATATAACTCAATGAAGCCAAAAGCCTTACATTTGCCTCTGAGGCCAAAAGAATAGGTACTCCAGAAAAATCAAAATTTTTGAACTCTAGCAATTACCTGAAAACTCATTTGGAATATTTTCAATGGTATAAAACTGTTTGACTTTAAAATCAAGTAAATTTTATGTTTGTATTTCAATAAGTATTTTTGTATTTTAAAAAATTATCCAGGCACATATTTGATGAACATAATTATAAATACTTCTATTAGAGCAGAGCATTAGGATTTAGCTATAAACGTTGCCAATCTTTAGGTTAAACATTTTAATAGATAAATTAATTGGCTATCACACAAAACTCATGAAAGAGCCCTGGCTGGTGTAGCTCAGTGGATCGAGTGAGGGCCTGTGAAACAGAGGATCGTGGTTCGATTCCCAGTCAGGGCACATGCCTGGGTTGCAGGCCAGTTCCCAGCAGGGGACACATGAGAGGCAACCATACATTGATATTTCTCTCACTCTCTCCTTCCCTTCTCCTCTAAAGGAAAAGAAATAAAATCTTTAAAAAAAAAAACCTCATGAAAGAGTTCAATATAATTTAAATTACTAAATATTTTATTAAATAATTTTCAATCTTGATACTGATGATACCTGATTTTGTATCTAATGAAGTATTCAGAATAGCTTTCTTTCAATAGTTCCACCTTACCTATTTTTATTTAAGAGTAAGATATAAATCGCATACATGTTAATACATCCAGTAAGGCAAATATTCTGACCAAAGATAGATTAAAACTGTCCATCCTTACCTCAATGTCATCTGCGGCCAGAAGGCAAAATTCTCCAGAGCTTTGTTTGAGTCACACACAAGAATATTTCCTTAGTTTGTATAAACTAACAGTAGTTCTGTGAAAGGTCATTTTCCCCTCAGAACCATAGCTGCACAGAGTCAGCAACTTTAGATGCTTCATCTATTTGTTCTATACTTTTTTCTCTATAGACTACTTTATATCCGAGGACTTTTTCTCACTTAATTGCCTGTTGTTTTTACATACATGCACACACATACATATACATGGCTTAGAAACACATGTATTCATTATGATTTAGGAAGTTAACTTAATTTGTCATTCTGTTTTTAAAACTCATAGGCAAAGACAAAGATTGTGCACATCAATTTTATCATTGGAGAGAAAATACAATTTATAGAGAATAAAAACAAGTTCAATTAGAAGGAAGTTAGTGAAAGAAATAGCAGTTACCAAGTAAATAAAAATAAATAAATAGATAATAGCATGCTTTAATAATAGCATAGTTTTGCTTTCAACAATTGTAAATTTATCTGACTTGAAACTCATTGTGAATATTTTCATATATATTAACTTACATTGGTTAATTTGTAATAATTCCTCTAAGTTTAACAACAGTTTGCCGTCTTTCATTTCATATTACCTTTCACCTTGAACTGTTTTTCAATCTGCATGTGGAAAGGGACTGTGATTCAAACAGCAGCTTTTATGGAGGTTTTATAATTAAAAACTTTACATACACATAAGAGTGTATCATTTACATCATTAACATATGTGTAATCTGTATGATTAACGAATATGCTGACATGTAAGTTAGGCCTATCTGTTCACACACAGTCCAAACAACGGTGGAACAGGCTCACCATGGTCCTGATCTTTTTCTGCCAAATTTGAAATGGCTGACCATATCACGTTGCTCACTTCTCACTGAAAGGTCTCCTGAGAAGTTTTCTGAGTTCCTCGCCCACACCTAACTGATGTCACTATCAATATCTCTTTCATAAATTTGTTTGTAAGATTAAGCTACATGTAATAATTTTGTTTCTGTCTGTCTATCTATCTATTGATCATTTGTATGTCTAACTGACATTATCATCAAATTTTATATATATTATCCCTCAGTTACAATACCTGAAACATGGAGGTTGTTCAATAAATATTTGTGGAATGAACAAATGATAGGATAGTGGTTAATTTGCCATTGTAGTACTATTATATAAGTTACACAGCATCTAATATTATATAACAGAAAACAAAAATTTTATGTATACAGTCCCCATCCTGAATGTGTTTTTGTTGTTGTTGTTTTTAGCTGCTCATTAGGTCTATGACCAGGCAAAACCAGAACTTGTAAGAGCTCTTTCTTCTGCCTGCACATACTTGGCCCAAACTCTGACAGATCACCCAGGCAAACTGCTTCACTGAGGGAGGGAGTAACACTGGAAGGGACATGCTGTAGGATTCACAGCTGCCTTGTCTCAGCACTGTTTCTTGCCTAAGGATATAAAGTAAATAGTATGAGTTAAGAACACTTCCGGGCGTACATGAAAAAAGGGGAAGGGATTAGCAAAGAACATTTGTGCCCCACCCAGAGACACAGACCACAGTGTGGTGATGGCCTGGGAAGGGGGGTGGTGGCTGGGTGAAGGTGGTCAAAGCTGGGGAAACTGGGGACATCTGTAATAGTGTCCACAATAAAAATATAGTTAGGAAAAACAACAATTTTGTAAAATCCATTGTATAGAGTGGTGAAAGCTTGGGTACTTCCCTAATCATAAGATTAAATACCCAGTGTTCACCAAGAAAAAGTAATCTTTCTCTCTGGCAGCTTTGGCCAGTGTTTAATGTCAACAAAAACAAAACAACAACAAAAAATCGTAAGTGCAGGGATGAATTTGTGTTTCCCTTTTGCCGGTAAAAAAGCAGAAGAATGGAGTCCATATTTTGGATAGCCAGTCAATACAAGGTTCAGTTGAGAAGCCTTACAAATGTGATGCCAGGGGCAGGTGTCACATTCCAAAGTCTTCCACTTTCCTGTATCTGATACTTCCCTTCCCTCTGCTGTGCCTCATAGGCCCAGAAACGCAGCATGGGATTGTTTGGAGAAGGGAACAGGAAAGCCCATTGCATCTTGTTACTTCTGAACCAGTAGCCTGCTTTTGTGAAATTCTCCATCTCACTTTTGGTTTGTCTCACCTTCTGAGAATGTTGACTCTGTTCTGCATCATTCTCATCCTACTGGACACACATGAAACATGAGGAAGATGGGAACATGTGTATACAAACCTTCTACCAAATGTTCAGAGAGTGTCTAGAGGGTTGTTCTCATAGCTTATTGCAAAATGATTAAAGTCAAGTATTAGACAATCTTGGACTAAAATAAACCTGCTTGTTTTATTACTGAAATGCTTTTACCTTCACAAGAATTCCCCCTTTACACTGCCATCCTCTTTCCTCCCTTGTTTTTAATGACACTTGTCCTCGCCCTGCTTGTTTCCTCGCCAGGCCGTTCCTCTCACCTCTCTTTGGTGACCCACGATAGTTCCAAACACGCGTTTTATTTTGCAGAGCAGTTTAGTTCTCTCTATGTCACTTTTGACTTCACCCTACCTGTAAATTAGGAATATCTTGTCATCACTGAAGTTCTTTGTTAAATAGACTCATAGAACTTTGTCACTAGATCAAAATGAATATAAATGCATTTGACTCTTCTACAAAAAAAAAGTGTTCTACTTAATCCTTATAACGACCCCACAGTATTTAGGAGAGATACTGACAGCCACCGTATTTTCACTCCAGTCTCTGTATTGTGACACACCACACAGAGGGGAGCGAATGAGGTTGAATGCTATAATCCTTGATAATTCTTATGTTTTTGAACTTTTCTGTTTGAAGTTTTCAGTGGAAGCAAAGCTTAATTCAAGAATTCTTAGTGATCTGGCAGTTATTTATATATAGATGTAAGATTTCAAAATGCTAATATCTAAAGACATGCACAACACATCTGAAATACCCTCCGTGGCCACATTAGATGAAAGAAATCATGAAGGAAAAGCTTGAAATGAGCCAGCTCCTGGCATCGCACTGTCTGTCTGGACAACATTAAAGCTACACTTTGACTGTAGCCCTGAGAAAACTTTTGAATGTCTTAGTTTTCAAATATATAAATAGAAAATAGTATCTAATCTATAAGGTTGTTTCAACCTTTAACTAGTATGTGCAAATTGCTTTAATATTGCCTTGTGTTATTATACTGCAAGCATCTTTTTTAAAAGATTTTATTTTATTTATCTTTAGAGGGAGAGAGGGAGAGAAATATCAATGTATGGTTGCCTCTTGTGGGTCCCCTGCTGGAACTGGCCTGCAACCCAGGCATGCGCCCTGACTGGGAATCGAACTGCGGTTGTTTGGCTCACAGGCCCGTGCTTAATCCACTGAGCTACACCAGCCAGGGTAGCCAAGCATCTGTTTAATCAATTAATTGAAAAATGTCTGCAGTTTACTCTAATTATGTAATTATTTTATTTATAATTATAAAATTATAATTATAATAGTATCAGAAGATTTTCTCCAAGTATTTTGGAATGCCCCAAAGACAAATAAAAGTTTAATATATTTCTTTTGTGTGAGTGATTTAAATAGACTTTTTCTCTCTAATTGGGTAAAATACCTTGTAACTTGACCTTATCAATAAGACTTCCAAGTTGACTGGAAAAAGATTATGTTATAGAGACTGGTACAAAATTTTCTCATTCTCAATTTTGAAGCTATGACAAATTTCATAAAATTCAGATTTAGATCATCTCTTTTTAATTACATAAACAGGAAATGACATTGTTAGAAACAGGCTGCATGTGGTCTGTACCACACTTTCATACCCGTGTTCTAGGTCTGACTTCTCACCATTTTCCTCTCTCACGAGGACTGTTTCACTCATCAAAGATGTTTATTCTGAAATCCTGTTGCAAAATGATGGTTCATCAGAATAACTTTGTCAAATTAATGAAATATTGACTGAAAACACTGTATTTTAATTATTGCTAGTCAAATATATCCCTTTCTCTCTGGATGGAATAAGGATATGCCTTCAGCAAGATAAAGTGAAGAAAGATTTTGTTTCCCTTCTCTGAGTCTCCGCTTAATCAAGTTTAGCTTAGAGCTGGAGCCTTGGGAGCTACGGGCACACAATTGCCTACATAGTGGAAAGAAAAGGTCACAAAAGGTCTAGCAGGGTGTTTTTTCTTAGAGCTGGTCTCACTAACTGCCATACTCCCAGGGAAGTAGGGCTCATCTCTGAGTCACAGCACAGGCTGTGATAAAGGCCCTGCAGTCTCACCCAGGCAATGGGAGAGGTCTCAGCACATCTGCCGTCCTCAGGAGCTTTCCTCCTGGGCAAAGCTAAGTTCTCTTCCATGGTGGAGAATCTGGAGTGTGTTCATGAATGACTTTGAAAGCAGGCCTGTGGCCCTCCGTCAAATTACCGCTGAGAATAAAAATCATTTTTTTTTTGGTTATCATTTTATCTTTACTTTTGTTTTTAAGCTACTGGTCCAGTGGTAGGAATACTACATCTTTCTACTGTGTATGAGTCTATAAGATGTCACCTCTCATTACTTAGGTAGTAAGAAGTAAAAAATGAGAGCATAAATGTGAATATAAAAGTTTGAATCCCAATTTTGATGTTTTTACTTTCTCTTTAACTTTGAGTGTATCCCTTAATTTTCTAAGGTGTCCATCTCTATTCATTTCACAATTCATTCATTCATTCATTTTTATTCAATTATGTATTGAGTGGTAACTTTGTGTCAAGCCCTCCAAGCAAAATATCTATAGTCAAGCACTTAATAAACAACATATCACATTAAAAAATAAAAAATGCACAAAATAATGCAGGGGGCCCTCTAATAAGAATTCAATGCAGAGCAAGGGAGTTAGTGCCTAACCCCACTGCTCAAGAAAGGAAATATGACCTGGCTGCTGCAGCTCAGTGGATTGAGTGCCGGCCTGTGAAACAAAGGACTGTTGGTTCCATTCCCAGTCAGGGCACATGCCTGGGTTGTGGGCCAGTCCCCAGTGGGAGTCACGTGAGAGGCGACCACACATTGATGTATCTCTCCCTCCTTACCCATCTCTCTAAATAAAATCTTTTGGAAAAAGGAAATATGACCTTTTCAAAGAAATTAGGTCCAAATGCTATATAGACATATATATGTATTTGGGAAGGAAAATGAAATGAGGCTGAAATGATAAGATTATGAGGTGAATTTTAGTCATGTAATGAAGTTTGGACTTTATCTTAAATATAATGAAAAACCGCTATTATTTTTTTCAGTAGTGGAGTGACATGAAGGAATTATAGACTTTAGAAAGAGTTCCTGAAAATTATGGAGTTGAAAGAGTCGGAATAAATAAAGCTGTAAACTCCAAAATTCAATGATTTCTGATCAACACAATTGACATAAAGTACAAAATATCCCGAGTTACCCCGAGACAGACCCTGTATTGTAGGGCAGAAGCATAACATAAAAATCTAATGAAAGTGTATAATGCTTTGTATTCAATACATAGAAGCCATTTAACAGATGTTTACTGAATTGATAGTGAATGAATAGTTCTAAGAACTTCCTAGGAACTGCACAAAGCAAAGCACATGTTTATCTGTAAGAAATAGAACATTGAAATATGGACATTTTTTTTCTCTGCTTTCTATTTTAAACAAGGATTATCTCAAAACGTGGGAAAGTACTTAAAAGCACTATGAACTTCATTTAAAACTCTAATATAAAGTTCCCATGAAACAGTCTAGTTGAATTGTTGCGGGAAAGCAAGCTCTTACACGGTATGGGGTGACGGAATAAGCCTTTATTACACGCGTGGGCCCAGAGGAGACAGCTTCCAAATTCTGGGCACTGAGGAGGGGTCAGGTGGGCGGTTAAATACATTGCAACAAAGTGGGGAGGGGAGAGATCTCGTGATACAAGCAGGAGGTATGTAATTGTGAAAGCCAAGGACACATGAAAGCAAGGGAAGTGGTCCCGGACCCAGGACAAAGGCACAGCAGGAGAGCGCCCAGGGCCAGGAGCAAGGAATCAACTAACTAGTCAACAGGTGATAGTCTGAAGCCGGGAAGCCAGCAGGGAGCCAGCAAGGGCTGATGCAGAGTGCCAGCTTCAGTTTCTATCTATATTTTTAAATTTCTACTACAGAATAATATAACTAAATAATCAATTCTAATACATCTCAATGAAGCCACTCTGATGTATTCTTTGAAATAATAATAATACAAAGAACTTACAAGAAGGATATATACAGATATTCTAAATTCACAGACAAGTGTGTACTTAATTTCCACTTCAGGGCAGATGAATGCAGGGTGGTTGCAAAGCATTTCCAAAAAAACACATTTCAAAGCAGATAATATATTTGAATCCATTTAGTCCGGCGTGATGTAAGAAAGTAAAGTTCGGTGCCTCTCCAAACCAAACCAGGATCTCCTTGAAACAGCCTCGTGAGAGCTGGCAGGAATATCCCAGCACTAAAGAGAAACTTGTGTAAAAATAGAGGTCTGCCTGGAGACACGGTGGCTTCCTCTTCTGTAAAGTCGGATCAGCATTTGTCTGGAGGGAATGTGTGAGGGCGGCGGCACCAAGGCTGAGTGAAGCTCTGTGTTATCCTTCAGATTCCCAGTTGGTTTCTTCAGGCAAGTAATTGCAGAAAAATGAGTCTTTTTTCTCAATTGCTAGTAGTTTTTCTTACTCTTCGAATAGTGGATTTCAGAGTCTTCTTTTGCTAGTCACATTTACTCTGACTTACAACTGGCATTCAAGTTCTCAGTCAAAATGGAGATGAAGGAGAACTTGATGACTGTTAGGGTTGGGCATAAGGGCTCAGGGCTTTGTTCGTAGGGTGCTCACATTATTTGTTTTTGGATAGGCTGCTTTTAGTTTTGTATAAAATTATTTTGTAACCTTATAATTTGGGTTGCTGATTAAGAAACAAATACTTTAGTCTCTAGGTGTCTAACAACAAATTCTAAGTAAGCCAGGGTGCTATTAGAAGCCTGTGTTTTCCGCACGTCCAAATACAGTGTTTAGTTCATTCTGTTGCATTCTATGCACCAAGCATATTAATCAAAGATCTCCAGAGAGGAAGTATTATAGAGAGACATATTATAAAGACTTGGTTTGCACATTGCCCTGGCTGGTGTCGCTCAAGTGGATTGAGTGCCTGCCTGTGAACCAAAGGGTCGCCAGTTCAATTCTGAGTCAGGGCACAAGCCTGGGCTGTGGGCCAGGTCCCCAGTGGGAGTGGTGCAAGAGGCAACCACACATTGATGTTTCTCTCCCTCTCTTCCTCCTTGTCTTCCCTTGTCTCTAGAAATAAATAAATAAAATCTTTGAAAAAAGTATTGATTTGCATGATTATGAAGACTGACAATTCCCAAGATCTGCAGAGTGAGTGGGCAAGCTGGAGACCCAGAAGAGCCAATGATGCGGTTCTATATCAAAGGCCAGAGGTCTAAAGACCCAGGAGGAGGAGATATTTCTATTCCATTGCAAAGGCAGGAAAAAGCTGAAGACCCTGTTTGAAGGCAGTCAGGTCAAAAGAATTTTCTCTACTCAAGGAAGTTTCAACCTTTTTGTTCTATTCAGACTTTTAATCAACAAGATAAAGCCTACCCATATCAAGGGGGGCAATCTGCTTAACTCAGTCTACTTAAATGTTAATCTCATCTCAAACATGCTCACAGAAACACTCGGAAGAGTGTTTGACCAACTATCTTTGCACAGCGTTGTCCAGTCAAGTTGACACATAAAATTAACCATTATATGGTGAATGATTTTTTTTTTTTACTGTTTTAAAGGAAATTACCTATCCAGAGAGTACAAAAAATGAAAAGAGACAGAGGAACGAGCAGCAAAGCTTATCTCATTTTTTCAAAATTAGAAACATAAATCACAAATACATATTCTATATATATACCATAATATAGTGATTATCGTAAAAATAACATCCAAATTCATTGTGTAGTAGAAAATTAAAAGTGTACTTAGAGATTGAAGCTGGCACTCTGCATTAGCCCCTGCTGGCTCCCTGCTGGCTTCCTGACTTCAGACTATCTGTTCCGGACCTCTGATAACTCCCCGCTGGCTTCCAGGGCTCCAGACGACCACCTGTTAACTAGTTGACTTTCTGTCTCAGACTCAGTTAATTTCTTACTATCTCTTTGTCGCGGCCCCAGGCAATTTTCGCCCTCTGCTTCTGCCTTGGCTTCCACATTCCTGCTTGTATCACGAGACCTCTCCCCTCCTCACTTTGTTGCAAAAGTATTTAACCGCCCACCTGACCCCTCCTCAGTGCCCAGAATTTGGAAGTTGTCTCCTCTGGGCCCACGCGTGTAATAAAGGCTTACTCCGTCACCCCATACCGTGTAAGAGTTCGTTTTTCCGTAACAATTGTGTTTAATCCGTACCATTCAGTTGGCTATTTTGTATTCAGTATCAATTAGGAAACTACTCTCACAACTCAGAGAAAGACTGATCCGCAGCTAGGGAAGCAGTGCAGGTCAGGAAGAGCGGGACAGTTTTGAAGCAGAGCAAGTCTGCGCATCTTCATTTCTCCTCTGCGTGGGGTGCATGGATGTGACCCTGCGCCGCAGCAGAACTGTGCTTTCTATGCACTCGAAACTTGCTAAAATGTGGGAGAGGCTGAAACAAGGCCACCAGTGCTCACTGGAAAGAAACTTTTTAATAATTAATGCGGTTCAACAAGAGACAAAAGCCATTCACTACCTTATCCAAACAGAGCCTGGAAAAACACTTCTTAGGTAAGTTACAGAGGACATTGAAAGACTAGGTAAAGGGCTAGAGGAGGTCTATGGTTCCTTTTATTTCTGAAATCTCATCAAATGTAGAAAAATATAGTTTGGTAAAAGTTTAATTTAGATATTTTATTTTACTTTTGAAAGTATGCAATTTTTTTCAATCTTTCAGAAAATCAATTTGACACTATCCATGAGGAGACTTTAAAAATGTAACTTTTGAGGTAGACTATGAACTTTGGGTGATTATGGTGTGTCACTGTGTTGGATCATCCTTGTAGAAAATGTACTATTCTGGAGAGTGGCATCGACTGAGAGGAAGGCTTTGCCTGTGTGGGGTAGGGCAGAGTATGTGGGGCATCTCTGTCCTATCTCTCAATTTTGGCGTACACCTAAAACTTCTCCAAACCTTTAAAAATATATCGATTTATTGATCAGTTGATTTCAATAATTTCACTTACAGTAGTATATTTTAAAGAAGTAATTGGAGAAATAAAGACTTAGGAATTAAAATATCCTTTCCCGATATATTTTAGTAGGTTAAAATATGGCAGTAGGCTAAATATCCAAGCTTCGGGAGTAACTTAATAAATCATGGAATAACCACAAGATTGAATGCCCAAAGCCATCATAATGTGCTATACAAGACTGCCGAATGCCATAGAATATGTTAAAAGGTAATACCCAAATTGGACAGCTTATTTGACCATACATCTACCCTTTGCCTCACTCATTCCAGTCCTAGATGTTTAACCCAGAGAAATAAATACATCTCTAAAAACTTGTATGCAAATATTCATAGCAATTCTTTGTAATTACATCTCCCCTGCTTCTTCCGGAGTGATTTTTTTCCATTAAATGAATGGATCCTGAATGATGAGCTAGATAGAACAGATCTAAGGACAGCAAGTCTTTTTCATTGTGTATATAAAACCAAAGAAATTTTCCCACTAATATGTAAAAAATGTAGATCGTACTCTGCTCAGAGTAAGTTAATTGTTAGCTATTTCGATAGTGACAGAGCTACTTTGCCTCATGCTGTGACTGATGCTATAAAGGAAAAGGGATGTCAAGGGGCAAAATAATCAGTGTACACAGGACTGAACACTCTGCCCTATCTGCCTCCTTCTGAAAAGTTTGAGTGGAGAGATCAATACAAACACATTTTGTACGAAACAATTCTTGAGTTTAGTGAGCCCTGGAGTGCAGGCACCACACTGGCCATTTCTCTCTGCATAGTTGCCTGGTGCTTATTTACCTGGGACTGTGGAGACTGAGGACAAGCCATTGTCCTCTAGGTAGTGGGACATCCTTGAAGGCACTCCCTGCATTCAGCTCTACACTTTGGAGCTGACTCTGCAGTCATAGAGTAACAATGATCCAGTGACGGACAAGGAGCCTCTTAACATTGAGCATCATATTTTCTAAGCAGCACACACTACCTGAATATTGAGCTCTTGGGAGTTTTGATAGCGGAAATTAGTGGGTAACTTGATAAATCCAATACACTAATTTTTATTAAGGCGTTAATGACATATTGGCGTTTGGCAAAAGCTCATTTGTTACTGACTAATGAAGTCTTAGACATCATTTCTCATTCAAATTTTCTGTCAATATCTAGTCAGATAAAGGCCACAGAAAGTGTGCCAAATGCAAAGTGGCCTTCCCGGGGGGAGTCTTTTTCATTACAAGGTTCTGATGTAAAGAAAATTCTTGCTTTGAAATTGACCCCAACAAGGCTGGCATTGTTCAAGCCCTCGGTGGCTCAGCACTCAAATAAAACAGGGTAGTGAAAACTCATTCTCTACTTTGGATTTTACAATATCTTTTTGAATTATTATTTTCAGGTTCTGCTGTATCTTTAGAAAGAAATGGAGCTATTACAAAGAGCCTGAATCCACAGAGTGATCACCAAAATGCTGAGCCATTTTCCCATTTTTTCAAGCCTACTGTTATATAGAAACATACAATTTAGATTATTTAATCCATATTTGGAAAGAAAAGCAAAGTGGTATCAAGATGCTTTATATATGCGGGGACTAGCTTTTTGAATGGATCATGCTCATAGAAATGTCATTTCCCTTCTATGTGAGATCCTAATCTCTAGATGTGTTGAGTGTGTGCCTTGTGTGTGCACACTTGTGTGTGTGTGTGTGTGTCTTTTGATAGCAGACTCATGCTAGAGAAAGGACATCTAAACCGTAGCTCTGGTACATCATCTTTCTGTAAAACGAAAGAAAAACATAGATGAAAGAATTACCACATAAAAGGCATCGATTCAACCAGGAAATTCTATTCATTGAAGTGGGAATTTTGGCTCCTGAATGAAAATAATTGATCTATTTCACAGCAGAAAAAAATGGAGTGAAAAAGAACATTTGCTGTTGGAAAATACCACTTTAGCTTCTCTCTTCTGCTTCTGAGTAACTCTTTCTCTCAGGACCATGGATAACCTTATCACAAACACAGTTGTTGAAGTGTGAAAGTGATTTGAAGATAGTAGATGAAATAAAAATCTATAATTTTACCTAAGAGTTGCATGGATAAAGAAAGAACACATGACAATTCTAACTGAAAAAGAGAGCCTTACAATTTGTATTTTTAAGGTCTGGCTGTAAAGATCTATGATATTTGCATATGAATTCCTTTCAACGTGCAAAATCTCTGAGCTTACAAAGTAAATTAGGAATAGAAGAAAGGTTAGTGTAAAATTTTGCTTCTCAAAAATGTTCTCTTTTTATAAAATATTTTAATAATATCTTTATTTAAGAAGTCTTTTACTTTCTGAGCTATTGTTCGAAGAAGTCTACTGAAAAAATCTATTATTTAAAATTGTAGACTTTGGGATTATATTAAAATTTCTATTTCATGGGTAATAAGACATTCCTTTATCAGATACTCCTTTCATAGAGAGACAGTTTACATTTATTCTATGAAAATTTCAATTACCACTCAGAAAATGTTTTTTCAACAGCTCTTGTCTCCAAATAAAATCCTATTTAAGGTGTCCTCACTGGGCTGCACCCCTGTAGACTTTCACAAAATGAGCAATATATTTTATGAAAATGAATTTTATTTTTGCTTCTTGTTCATTTACCATATTTTCCTCTTGTGGCTGTGAATGATTTCCTAGTCTCTCCTCATCAGAACAATAGGAAAATAAGTTACAACCACCTATTAAAGGGTAAAAATAACTTTATATTCTATTTATACCTCAGAAATGACTTGAATACATCATTAAATAATTTATTAAGAAATGTAGCTTTCACAGAAAAATGGTGTAAAATCTTGGTGGATGATTAGAAAGAAGAATATATCTTTCTAATTCTGTGTAGCTTTACCTCATGAGATATTATATCTTTAATTTTCAGGTTTTTCTTAATGTTCTTTTTACAATTTGCCCTTCATAAAATATGAAGCACTCACTAATTATTCTTTAGCCCCAAAGACTAAATTTAAGATTTATTAAGGGACATACATTAAATGATTTCTATCATGGAATGACTCAAAAATTGAAAATGAATTAACCAATGTTAAGAGATATGCACTGTGCAAGCATTCTGGCCGTTCATGGGTTTCTGATCCAAACCATTGTTTTCGGTAAAGTTTAGTAAGAAACATCTTATTTGAGTTTTTGTCCATGTGACTACTGGTGGGGTGTTTGGTACAACAATGCTGATTCAACCATGGATGTGATTTTAAATCTTTGAGGTGATAAATGTGTTAGTTTTGATGAACTAACATGGAAAGGCAGTGTATCATAGTGTAAAAAGTGGCAATATTTCAGGCAGAAACATCTGTGACACTTTCCAGTTCCGATGCAAAACGGTGCAACCTTAGACAAATAAAATTCCCAAAGCCTAAATTACTTTATGAGCAAAGTGCACAAAACAATGCCTACTTCTCATTGTTGTGGTGATGCTTTGATGAGTTAGATTATGTGTATAAAGTACTCTATACAACACTGTCTTCCAGAAGTTATAAAAAGGATGCTTATTATGTGCAGCAGGGACATGTTTGCTCTTTGTCTGACTGTGTTTTCTCCCACTTAGGCAGAAAAATACACAGCATTTTTAGTGTCCTTTGCATTAAAGTGTGTCACCTCATGTCACTGAGGTCCAGCAAATAGAAGGTGAGGAAATGCGACGTGCATTACTTCCAGGCCTGGCCCACTGAAGCTTCCAATGAGGGATACTTCATGCTCTTCCTCATTTCCCCAGCTTATGTGGACAAGATCAGCACCCTTAAAACTGTGCATTGAAGTTGGTAGAAGCGTGAGTTAGGAAAATCTGGAGTCCCTCAATCACCATTAAGCAAGAACTATAGATCAAAAGTACCCATTTTGAACTATATGTGAGTTTAAAAAAACATACCATATATAGTGGTCATTATCTACTTTTTGTGCTTTTTTATTAGAATAGCTAGTGTTATCATAAGTGAATGTGTTATTATCAACAGAACTGTATACTGTTTGCATAGTGTTAGTAATAAGAGTGGAATAAGAACTATCACTTACAGTATAAATGACATACTGTCAGGTTTCAGGTGTCAGACCCTATAGAGATTATATACCATATTATATTTTTATTAATGAGGATCAGTAATAAGCAAGATCAACTTTGGTTAACCAAAGTAGCAAATAAGCTTACTGCAGTAATATTAAGTACCACAAAGAATCATCAGAGGAAGCCAGCAGAATGGGGCTAGGAATTCTGTCACTGGGTGTGTGTCATTAAGTGGTCTGTGATTCAGACATCCCTGCTGGGTATCATCTCTATGAAATGTCCTAAGACTTTCTGTCATTAGCACTGTGCCCAAAGCCAGTTGGGAGGCTCGTGCTGATGGAAACAAGGCCTCAGTTCAGCGCACCAGTTCACAGTAGCTGAGGAGGGAAGGTCTAGCCCCCTTCAGCTTTTAGACTGGATGGCAAAGCCTTCTTTTTCTCATAAATTCTCATGATAAAAGATTCTCATAATAAAAAAATCTTAAAAATAGAATAGTTGGGGTTCTAGTAAGTCAAAATCAAATACAAATGAATGCAACATTTCACTGTTTTGAACTATGTATTTATATACACCATTGTTCCTATTATAGTTCCAAAATTATGCTCTGGCCTAACTCTGGTGTAAGAGAAACTGCATTTATCTTCTCCCCAAAGGTAGATGGCTAAGGTTCTCATCAACATCTGCATTCATGTCCAGTATCTCTCCCTCTACATGTACCAATCTATGGTCAAAGTCATAAAGTTTACACCACCACTACTTTGCACAGTTAATGTTGGGAAACAAAGAAAGAAAAATTGGAAATTAATTGGAGACTACCTCTCTCATTCTACAACTAGTCAATAAGCCAAAGTTTGCATTATAATACTTCTACTGTATTGTCCATTTCACAGTCTCTTTGCCCCAAACATCAATCACTCCAGCTGGCTGAGAGATTCTTTAATGTACTTTATAATTGAAATCTGCATTTCTCCCAAATATGTGATGTTTGAAGTCCTGACTGAATGGGTGCTTAGGTCATCCATCAGCTCCTCTCACTTAGTGTGGAGGTATCAGGACAGACCGTGAGGGCTCATTAATATACTATACACATCTCCGATTAGAAAATACATCCTATCTCACCCTAATGTGCAATATTTTTATTTTCCCTAAGCTCATGGATGGTGGTGCTAGAAGAGGTATGAGGCACATGTCAAGTAAAATACACTTAAGTGTCTATTTCATCAGGAATAAATTGCTACTCTTCCATCTGAAGAGGACTTATAAAATACACACGTGCAGCTGTGGTCATAATTATTAGAATAGATAATTTTTACACTATGGACCAGGCACTGCTCTCCTAACCCTCCAGTGGGGGGTGACTGTCATCTCTTGGCATAGTGGAGAGTCAAGCTGTTTGCTACTGTTGACACTGAGAATCCTTTTTGCACTCCAGCAAGGGGAGAGGCTCTCCAGCCTTGTTTAGGACAGGACTGTTTTTTAACTTGCCTTAGCTCCCTCTCCCCCCATCACGGCTCTTTTTGTTCTTAATTCTGCTGGGAAAACATTGGGTTTGCTGACTGGAATCCCCAGAGCAGTTTACCTTGCTGCACGTGGTAAGTATGAGTTCCTGTGGTGGTTAGAGTTCATGGTGAGCATTCACAGACTATACATATTCTCACACTCTGAGCCCATTCTTACTATCAAGAATTTATTCTTTCTCCTACAAAGCCCTTGACAATTTTTATAAAATTAACCTCTTTCTATGAATTTCTATACAAGGGGGGAACCCCCTCAAACCAGAATTTATTATTAGGAAATTACGTGTTTATTCTTGCATGTTTAAACTTCAGTCACCTTCGAAGTACTCTGCATTTGATGCAATATATCTATCAAGTCTTTTTTTCCCCACTGCTCAAAACAGTTTTTGAATGCATCAATTTTGATGCCTTTTAGTGTTTCCGCTGATTTTTGTTTCACCCCTTCTACACTGGCAAATCTTTCCCTTTGAGAACTTTTTTCACCCAGGGAAACAAAAAAAAAAATCAATCAGGTAATATTGGGTGAATAGGGAAGGTGGGGCACAGGGGTCATGCCATTTTGGGCCAAAAACTGCTGAACACTCAGTGCGGTGTAGACAGGTGCACTCGTAAATCACCCATCAGGAAATGGGCAAACGTGTTCAAAGAAAATCCACTGAAGCTGAACGCAGCCTCTCACAATGCCACCTGGTACAGTGAGTGGTACAGATGAGTTCCTAGAACACTTCCCTTGTGGAGGGAAGCCTGTAGTACAAGGGACCCTCCTTCCAGAAGGTAATTCTGGAGGGAATTTTTTCGGGTTCCTCTCCATAGATTGTAACAAGTCACTTTTCTGGCTGACAAAGTGAAAACCAAGCTGTGCTCCTTGATAGGCAATTCTAGAGGGGTGTTAACATCTCTCCTTTCCTTCCGGGGTATTCCTGCATATTGCTGTAATGCATTGGCCTCATGGTAGTCTAGTGTTGGCACTACCTGTGGTGCTGTTTGTTAACAAGGCTTTATTTTTTATTTAATGGCGATAAGGAATTCTCCATGAAATCATAAATGTGGAGTGAGGGAAAGTCACACTGTCAAGAGAAGGCTGATGACACTATGGGCTCTCTGACCATGAAAAATACATATGACCTCAGGACCTGCTCAGGCCCTTTCTCATACATATTCCCGTGTAAAGATGGAATCTTGGTTACAGTCAATTGACAGGTCAGTGAAAGAAATAGCAACCATAACGGCAGCTTGGCTCTCCCAATCAGTGTTCCATTTCTATCAAGGTTTACTAGTTCATCAAGAGCTATTTCTTAAAGGGAAAATAAACCAATAGGATGTCTGCTCTAATTCTAAGGCTTGCTATATAGGCTCTGCATGATGTAAGAAGCTGCAGAAAATACTTTGAGCTTCATGAAAACTAATAACGTATGTGCACTCGGGGGGAAGAGTTAATGGTTTTGGAAACTGGACCAGCTTATACACCTACTCTTGAGGGGTAGTCCACTCAGGATTGGAAACTTTTAGTGTCAAACAAAAATGAGTCAGAATAGCACAGCCAATTGCAGCATACGTGGACTCCAAAATATGTAAGCATTTAAAAATAATTATAGGAAGAAAGAATTATTTACAGGCTATAATTCTATTTCATAAAGAACAAAGAATAAAAGTTTAGTCACATCAGGTAATGAGTTTCCTAATGACTGTGCTTATTTAGTTTCTTTACTGTATTTACCATGTCTAGTTATCTTTTCCATCTTTTTTCCCCCTCTGAACATAGTCAAATTGCCATGTAAACCCACATGCAGGCCTTCTGCCAAACTGGTTCTAAACTAACTCGAGAGAGTATCAGTGTCATGGCTCTGGGCTCTGATGATCAGTGATGCCAAGACACACTTGGTATTAAACACGTCATTGCTCACATTTCTGTTTAACCCCATCACTGCCATAAATGCAAGCTTTTCTCAAGTAGTATAACTGAACTCATAACTCTAGAGTTGTGGACATATCTTCTCAAAAATTCAACCTCGCCTTCCATCTTCCAGTTAAATCAATCCAGTGTGCCCATTGTTATGGAAAGGCTACTTGTGTCCCCTTAAAATTTATTGTGCCCAATGTGATGCTCTTAGGAGGTGAGGCATTTGGTAGGTAATTAGGTCATGAGGGCAGAGCCCTTATAAATGGGATAAATACGTTTATCAAGGAGTCCCTCAAGTCCTCCCTTGCCTTCCACTGTGTGAGGACACAGCGGGAAGGTGCTGTTTTTCGACAAGGAAACTTCAGTACTGAATCTGCCAGTGCCTTGATCTTCAGCTTCTCAGTCTCCAGAACTGAGAGAAATAAACATTTGTTGTTTATAAACAAACAGTTATGGTATTTTTAGAGCAGCATGAACAGAGTAAGATACACATAGAATCATGGATTGCAATCAGCAATCTTCCCATTACTCTGTATCATCAGACAGTGCATTCCCTGGCCCCTGGTCAGTATATACTTCCTGAACATAAGTGAAAGTGTGTTTGTCCTGTATCCACACTGCTCTCCATGAGGCCCACTCAAGTAGACTATGTTTATTTCTATGCATTTGAAATACATCAGATTTGTAAGTTAGAGTCAACATGCTCTTCACTCTATTGTTCTATTTAAATGTCATTCTGAATCCATAACATTTGGGTTTGAATTAAAATTTACAAATAATAAACAGTGAGTGGTGTTAGTGGGTTTCAAAAAATGTTCTGAGATGCTATTAAGTGAAATAAGAAATTATTCTTAGAAACTAAAAGTACGTTCTTCATTAAATTTTAAAGAGTACACTGAAATTTAGGTCATGGTTATACAAATATAGTGGGATTTTAATTAGAAATATAAGTAGCTGTGCTATAAAATTCTCAATTTGGTAATGAATTAAACTATTTTAAGAGAAGTTTCATGAAAAAATTTAAAGTATAATTTTGGCTTGATTAAAGGAAGTTTTCTAAGAAAAAAATCTCTGGGTTGACAAATAAAGACATTTTGACAACCCATGATTATCAAGATATTCTGTTTCCATTGATTTCTCTGCTTTCTC
>PVKM010007713.1:8332-40929 GCA_004027735.1 Carollia perspicillata | reverse complement strand
AACCAGTAGTGATGAGAAGAAAACTGAGTCTCAAAACAATGGAGTGAACCAGAAGGAAGAAACAAACAGCCAAGCAGAAAAGAATGAAGAAACAAGAATTCAAAAAAATGAGGAGAAGCTTAGGAACCTCCAGGACATCTTTAAACGTTCCAACATCCGAATTATAGGAGTACCAGAAGGGGAAGAGGAAGAGCAACAAGTGGAAAACTTATTTGAACAAATGATAAAGGAGAACTTCCCCAATCTGGCAAAGGAAATAGACTTCCAGGAGGTCCAGGAAGCTCAGAGAGTCCCAAAGAAGTTGGACCCAAGGAGGAACACACCAAGGCACATCATAATTACATTAGCCAAGATTAAAAGGAAGGAGAGTATTCTAGAAGCAGCAAGAGATAAGGGGACGGTCACCTACAAAGGAGTTGCCATCAGACTGTCAGCTGATTTCTCAAAAGAGACCTTACAGGCAAGAAGGGGCTGGAAAGAAGTATTCCAAGTCATGAAAGGCAAGGACCTACATCCACGATTGCTCTGTCCAGCAAAGCTTTCATTTAGAATGGAAGGGCAGATAAAGCGCTTCTCAGATCAGGTCAAGTTCAGGGAGTTCATCATCACCAAGCCCTTATTATATGAAATGTTAAAGGGACTTATCTAAGAAAAAGAAGATAAAAATATGAACAGTAAAAGGACAGCAAACTCACAGTTTTTAACATCCACACCTAAAACAAAAGCAGACTAAGCGGGACACCTAAAACAGGAACAGAGCCACAGAAATGGAGATCACGTGGAAGGTTAGCAACAGGGGAGTGGGAGGAGAGGGTGGGGAGGAGGTACAGAGAATAAGGAGCATAGACGGTGGGGAGAAAATAGACAGGGAGAGGGCAAGAGTAGTGTGGGAAATGTAGAAGCTAAAGAACTTATGAAACATGGACATGAACTAAAGGGTGGAATGTGGGTGGGAGGGGGTGTGTAGGGTGGAGGGGAATGAAGGGGGGAAAATGGGATAACTAATGGCATAATCAATAAAGTATATTAAAAAGAAAAAAAATTAAAAAAAGATTGAGATGGTAAGTTTTATATTATGTATATTTTAGCATAATTAAAACAAAGAAAGAGTGCATACTATATAATTCCATTTATCTAAAATTCTAGAAAATGAAAACTAACCTATAGTGACAGAAAGCAGATCAGTAGTTGTTAGGAGACAGGGAGGGTAAAGAGAAGAATTTCAAAGGGGCACTAAGAAACTTTTGGGAGTGACAGATA
The DNA here is from genome assembly GCA_004027735.1 of Carollia perspicillata. Classification (NCBI taxonomy): domain Eukaryota; kingdom Metazoa; phylum Chordata; class Mammalia; order Chiroptera; family Phyllostomidae; genus Carollia; species Carollia perspicillata. The sequence goes on along the minus strand of PVKM010007713.1, from coordinate 39,669 downwards.
TGCTTATTATCTTGTCATGAGGATTTCACAGGTACAAACATGTATCAAAACACACCAAATAGTACATTTTAAATATGCGCTGTTTATTCTATGTGAGTCACATTTGCAATAAAGATGTTTTTTTAAAAGACAAATGGGGTATACTAACAAAAATTAGTGCAAAGCATTACCTCATCATCAATCTTCATCTGGAAATCTTCCTCATTTTCTTCTTCTGGAGCAAAAAAGGACTTCTCGCCATAGCCAGCATCCTGGCAGAAGACAAATCCATCCATAAATCAATAAATTAGAAAACACAAAGCACAAGTTTCACTGCATACCAAATACAGAATATCAAGGCACATTTGGCGCACAGAATGGACTTTGTAAAATCTTTCCTGTATCTATCACCATTCTACACCCTTAGGTTATCAGAAGATACAGGAAGCTAAATAGAAATGCACATTAACTCAGTGGGACAGAGTTATATTATCTCACCCTAGCTAGATCTTTCATATTCTGGCCTTGTAAAGATACTGTGCTGCTTTAAACCACATGTGCAGCACCACCATCACCTCTGCCCACTTGGAAAGCTGGGGAAAACAACCAAGAAATACTTTCCCTGTTTACGGACCTGTCTTGTAAAGAACAGAATTTACGGTCACCACCCACTGGATGAGCAACCATTTTCAAGGCAAGATAATCTCTCCTAAGTCCCTCATTAAAGCCTTTCCACTGATATTTAGCTACACTGTAGTTTTCCCCAGAACCGATGTACCTCATACAGCTAGAATTTTCAAATAACTGGTAATAATCTAGTAACCATCATTTCTAAACCAGTGAGAACAGGCTTCGTCCTGTCTCTCTGGAAAAAACTCACAGGCATAGGCAGTGCCCAAGAGGAAGATGCTCACCTTGAGTCGCTGCTCTGCAGCTATCATGCTATAATAAGCACAGCACTGCTCTGGAGACACCATAGCTCTGATCTCCTCTTCGGTTGGTAAACGGAAATCGGACTTCAGCACCCACCAATTTGAATCCATCCCTAGAAAAGAGAGAGAGAATGACACTGTTCTTAATTCCAAGGGCCCTTTTATTGACAGCAACAGGGATAGCAAGCCAAGACTGAACCAAGCAATGTCCTAGGAGGTACCAAGCCTAACCACAGGTAGCCTGACTAGCCAAGAAAACCCCTGCTGCTTAGGTTTCCTACATCTCTCATAAGACGTCCACCAATCACATTGAATTTCCTGGCAGGCAAAATCCAAAAGCAATCAGAACTTCCATAAGTGAAAGATTTGCTACCCCCTCCTTTTGATTATTATCAATTTCTATCTCTGTTTTATTAGCTGTATGCTTCTCCTTTAACTGAAAGCCATAATCCCTTTCTTGGAAAGAGGCAGAGAAGACAAATAATTAGTCACAACTGATGACCTGTGCGTTTGAAGTCAGCGCAGAGCTTTAGCCTCTTCCGGATGCTGCTTTCTGAATGAGAAGGAAAGGCTTTTTTAATATCTTCCATCCGGATCCGCCGTGGCCGATCTGCACTCTTCCAGAAGAGGCGGTAAATGAAAACCTGCCCAACAAACCAAAATGTTTATATGTGGCAAAGTAAAGGATAAAAGTCACCAGGGCCCCTTCCCCTGCTAATCCCCTATGTATTTTGATCTTTCTTGATGTGCCCCCAAATACATACCTGCTTTTATGTGTAACCTGATCCCCCCCTTCTTACCTGGAGAAAGTCTCGAATATGTGTATTGGCCCTTTTGGAGTTGGGCCCGGGAACTTCAAACAAGGGGCACTGCTGGCCAACCACAAAGATATCCACTAATTCTCGAATATAGTAACCTTGCCTCGTCCGAATAATAAGGAAATCAGTTTCTGGCATCTTATGAAGATAAATTGGGGCACGAAAAAGATTGTTCTCAAATGCCTAAAGAAAGTAAAAACACAAAAGTAATATATAGAGAAATCCTAGAAAATTTAGTCAACTGATGATAAAGGTAAATCATGCTAAGTTGCTCTCCATCGCCATTATGCCATCTATCCAGTATTATTATAAACAAATTGTAATAGAGAATATCAAATGGGACTAGACGGGTAATTTTTCCCCACTGGCTATTTTTAAGAGTCAGTAGTGAGGAAACTAAAGGATTTGGATTCAAATGACACCGACTACTCTGCTGCTACTGACTATATGACATCAGGTAAGTTAAAATCTCTGAGCTTAAATTTCCTCATACACAAAACTGAAATACTTAAAATGCTTAACACCTCACAGGATTGCTATAAAAATTATATACGAAAATCACTTTGAAAACAAACAAGTACTATACTAGCTACCCTAGACGCCAGAACAGGCCCTGACATAATACAGGAGAGAGGCAAAGTATTTGTTAAATAAATTATTTTTTTAAAAAAGCTAATGAAGTAGAAAGTATGCTAGAGAAGACATTAAACACACAGGACAAAATCATTCAAGCTTAAGTAGCAGCCAGACGGGGATCTCCTGTCACGAGAAGCCTGTGATTCCAAGGAGGACTTAACAGAAAATCAGAAAAGTGGACAGAAAGAAGGAAGATCTTCAATAAATGGGTGTGAAAAGAAAATTCTAAATGTGAAAAGTAGAGAGAGAAAAAAGTTACAGAAGATTTTAAAAAGGATCTTTGTGACTAAAAATGAAGGGGACAGATTGGTAGAAAACCTCAAAAAGAAGTTAAGGGCAAGAATGCCAGGAACAATATAAAAATAATACCCAAAATATGGTGGGAAAGTGGACTGTAGATGGAAAGGATAAAGAAAAAAAAGCTTTGCAGATGCTTTAGGAGAATGAGTGATAGTAATAATGAATCAAACTCAGTACAAGAGTGGGGAAGTGGTTAAGAAAAATGGAGTGGAGGAAAAACGGTAGGAAAGTACTAATGATTTCCTCACATCATTTGTGGACCTCTATACTGCCCCTTCACAAAATATGTGAAAGCTAGGTTACCAGAGGGCCTCTCTACACTAAGGAGCACAAAGAGGGGTTAAAAAAAAACAACTCTTCACTGTGGCTGGGGACTATCAGTTCCAGGTGTGGTTCAATACTCAAAATGACAACAAATACAACCAAAACATGCCAATTTTACACATAGAAATCAAAATTAACTACAGTAAATTATCATCCGAAGTTGACTCCCCCTATGCTACCCAGATACTTCCGGACTTCTTACCCAATGTGTATTTGCAAAAAACTATTTTTAATTAAGTTTATGAATAATATAATTAGGAGCTACTATTTTTAAAAAGATTTTATTTATCTTTAGAGGAGAAGGGAAGGAGAGAGGGAGAGAAACATCAATGTGTGGTTGCCTGTCATACATCACCTGCTGGGAACTGGCCTGCAACCCAGGCATGTGCCCTGACTGGGAACTGAACCGCAGTTGTTTGGTTCACAGGCCCGCGCTCAATCCACTGAGCTACACCAGCCGGGGAGGAGCTACTATTTTAAAAAGACCAAAAAAATTGGATCATACTGACCTTCCCCGTACTTCATGTATGCATAGTTTCTCAATCAACTAGAACTGGTCCTTTCTGAGCTAACTGGCTATTCAATGTCAATTCCCTTAAGAAAGCGTTATAACAGGGAAGAACTCCTCACCTGCAGCAACTGGCCAGGATGGAGAGAGCCCAGGAAAGGAGATGTATGGCAGTAAACAGTTTCTCCATATTTACAGTCTGGGGCTCCGGGATCTTTTCCAGGTTTCTATAAGGAACACAGCAGACCCAGTCACTACCACAGTATATAATCAATACACCTGCACAAAATATTCCATGACCATAGTGTTTTACTAATATTTCAAATGACAAGAAAGATACCACTCCTTTCTCCCAAGCAATTTATAGTATAAAAAAGACAAAATACAAGGTCACAGATTATCGCTGTGTACATACTACAGCTATATTAATAGAGATTTTCTGAGAACAGATTTTCTGAGCAGAGACTTACCCGCTTATAGTAGTTTTTTATCTTGGTTGCCATGCCAACCTGCATCATTAATGGCCCATTTTCCTCACTGTATTCTGCTAGAATAAGATCTCCATCTTTGCCTGTGAGGTCCTGAGGTGTGCGCATGAAAAACATCTCTCCACCACCTGAAGCTTGCCTCTCTTGTTCCCTCATCTGCCCAGAACAAAGAGAATACTGTCTAGCTCCTGATAAGACAATAACTGTACATATTAATGATGTTCATTCTGAGACAATGACACTGAAAACAATTTCACCTTGTCTCTTTTCAATTTCATTGCAAAATTCTTCAAACATATGAACATTTGTTACCCCACATCCTAGATACAAATGGTTACACCTTGCCTATGTTTTACCTATGACTACATCTCTATAGACAGTGCTGAACCATTTTTGAAAGCTGCAGTCATCATGACATTTTCATTTCACACGTAAGTATTTTCACATGCATCTCTCCTAAGAATAAGGACACTCTCCTAAACACCCACAATGATGTTCTATCACATCTGCAAAAATAAACAGTAATTCCCTAATATCATCTAATGTCCAGTCTACTTCCCCAATTTATACTTTGATGTGTACTTTCACAGCTGTTTTTTTCTAACCAGAATTCAATCATACCTTAGCCTTCTTTTTTATGTGCTTTAGCAAAGGCTGGACTGAGTGGGGACCGGGCTGAGACAGTGCTCCAAAGGAGTACTTCTTCAGAGGTGGGCGATGGAACTGCCGGAGTTTGATGGGCCCCATATGGGTGGGAAAGAAGGGCTGCCGTAATTCCACAGCAGGAATGGAGTGCTAAGGCAGAAAATACAAGGATTCTCATTAAATACAATACTAACTCCAGCCTAGGCAAGATTCACCCATATCCTCCATCAGAATAAAGCAGTGGTTCCCATCCACCACAGAAAAAAAATGTTTTTACCTGGATAATATTTCCTCCAAAGGTGCCTCGAAGACCCTGTTGCTTGGGGTAGTAATATTCATCGTTGGAGAGATTCCATGGATCTTTTACTTCTGGCTGAGACATGTTCTAATGACAGGTCATCAAAGAAACCTTAGTCAGACTTCCCTTCCCTATTACCTTTCTTTGTTCTTCTAAACACTAAGACCCCTTTCCCTTCACAGACCTGCTGTGGTTCCTCCTTGATCACTCCCGTTTTCCCTAAGAGAATTCGACTCTTCTTCAGAGACGATTCCTTTTTACTCTCCTTAGAGGGGGAGTTAGAGGTGGCCTCTTCCTTCTCATCAGGAATTTCTGAGGATGAAACAAAAGTCACTCTGGAGTTCACCTTAAGAGTCGCCTTTCCTACTGATAACTTTGCCGTTCTGAACCAGCTCTCTCATGCCACCCCAGACCAATTCTGCTCTGTGATTCACCCTACCCAAACAAACTACACTCCTGACATAGCAAAGTTACTACTTTCCAACATTCCTGCACTGTGCGTTTTCCCCTAAACAATACATAAATACTGAAAACTGACCACGACTTTGCTCTCTCAAACTGCTACCTAGAAGCTTCTAGTCTTGACTTTCTCAACCCTTCTGATTTCTTCCAGCTCCCTGACATTAGCTGCAAGATGTTGATCATGGAGGAATAACACTGATCCCTGCCAGTACCATACCCAAAATGAGGTTCTCATCATTGGGATCAAGTGTCAAAACAGGAGGCTCCAAGAGCCGGGGCATGGCCTGAGCATCCCAGATGATATTGTCCTCCCAGCGTCCATACACCAGCTCCTCGTTGTCAATGGGAAAAATGGAGTACCAAGGCTTGTCATCGTCCAGGGTGGCCGTAAAACCTAGTCAAAACAGAAGGAAGAAACACTCGGCAACAGACAAAACATTTATGCTCATTCCAATCATGATTCTAGCAGGGGGAAAAGGAGCAAATGTTAGTAGAGTTAATCACGTGACTGAAAAGTTACTCACTCACTGAAAAGGAGCCTAACACATTCAGCATATGTGTCATTTCAATAAAATGTTGCAGACAAAAATGTTCACTGCAGTATTTTCTGTAATAGTCAAAATATGAATGGCCAAATGCTTAATAAGGGACTGGTTAAATTATGGTAATAAATGATATGGTAAACTACGCTAATGATGGTAGTAAATATATCGGAAATATAATTGATAAATTATAAACCTATCCACATAAGAATACTATACAACTGATAAAGCATTTAGATAAAATGAGAAGAAGGAAACAACAATTTCTTAGGTTTAAAAGTAAGACATTTTGTTTTTTTCTCCAAATTATAAAAGTAATCCAGGTTAACTGAGAAAACTTTGGAAAACAAGAGAAAAGTATAAAGAAGAAAACCGAGGGGAAGGGCCTAGTTAAAGAACAAGTATAAATGACACATGGGCATGGACAACCGGGTGGGGACTGACTGTGGGAGTGGGTGGTCCGAGGGGCAGGGGAGAGCAATGGGGGAAAATTGGGACAACTGCAATAGAACAACAATAAAAAAAAGAAGAAGAAAACTGAAGTTGGTGATCTTACAAACCAGAAAATAACCACTTTGAACCCTATAGTATATTTTCTTTTAGTCAGTTTTCTATGTTTACATAGTGTGTTTTTCTCACTTGCACAAACAGGGTATTAATATGCTACTTCATATCTTTATCTCCACTTAAAATAAGCTTCCCATGTCATTAAACATTTTTATGAAGAACTTTGAATGACACAGGATATTTATATTGAGAAAAACACACTATACAAACTGTACCTGTAGAGATGAACTCATCTACATATATACACAGAAAATAGAAAATTGAAAACAAAAATACACCAAAAAGTAAAAGGTGATGATAATCTCTGGATAGGATTACCAGTGAGTTTTGATACTGTGTTGTATTTTCAAAGTTTTCTACATAAAATGCCTTTTTTTTTTTTGCATATTTCAGGAGAGAAAACGCAAATTCTGGAATGATAATGACAGGGACTTGAAAACAAAAAGACTATAAAGATAAAGTACTGTTATAGTTCAGAAATATCTTTAACCTCAAAGTGGTTTTCACCTTTTTCTAATGAGAAATCAGAGTCCAATCCTAGCTTGTTAAAAGTGTTAAAAAAAAAAAAAAAACTATTACGGACTAGAATCAGGGCTCAGATCCAAAATATTTTGGTGTCCCTCAGCAGCAGCAAATATCACAGCTCAGCCCACTCAGGATTACTGGACACAGCTGGCACAGACGCATACCTTGCTGAACATTGTAAGCCATGGCATTCCTCGTCATGCTGGAAGGAAGCCAGCCTGCCAGGCTTGCACGTTGAGGTTTTGTCCCTTTGTGTTTGACATCCTCCCCATCCCAGATGATATCATCCTCCCAGTGCAACTGTGTCACCATCAGGAAGTTTTCATCAGCCAGAAGATCAATGCTGCCATTCTCCCCAGGTTTCCTCAAGTCCTGTAGAAGGAAGGAAGGAACGACAAATCCCTGAATGGTCAATGGTCAAAGTTCCCACTCCAAATCCCACATCAGATACATCAAATGTGGTCCCTGACTCGAGAGAAAAACCTGATGATGGAGTTCCCACTCCTAGTCTAGCACAGCACTCATTTCAAAAACAGAATCCTTACGATGGGGCCTAGTTGCCAGGTAACATATCATACCAAGCAAAAGGTTTAGACACCTAAATCTCCCACCAAAGAAACCCTACCCAGTATCTTCCTGATTGAAAACTAAAGTAAAACTGACAGGGTCCTGGGCACACCGATTCTTTTCTTACATACCAGGGTTGCTTACCTCCATCATTCTACCATTTATCACAGGTTCAGGTTCCACCTTTTTCAGTTTGAAGCCATAGTCAAACCCACTGCCATCTTCAGGGACACCCAGCATATCATACCACAGTCGGGCAGGCCCATAACGCCACTCTGCCACTCTTGGTTTGGTATCTGTCACTTTATCTATATCTCCAGTTGACTGGGAAAACTTGGACTCCACAGGAGCCATCATTGTAATCTGCAACAGAACAAAGAAGTAGAAGTGCAAGTGCAGGAGGATCTCCTGATGCCACATGTCGTAAGGCTGTAGGCTACTAATAGGCAGGGGAACCTAGAGGAGCTCGAAGGATAATCCTTGAACTGCACTGGAGTTAGAACACAAACAATGAGGGTACATCATGGCACACTGCCTATCATTTAAACTTTCTTTTCACCAGTGTGTATACTGCCATCTGCCTGCCCCCAATACTTTCCTATTATTGTACAATAGAGAAGGGACAGCCACTGGGACTGAACTCATTGTTACTCATTGATAACCAACACAGGACTCTGCCTGTTATTTGCAATTTAGACATAAGCCAGGAAGGACTCATCCGCCCGACCCCCAGGGCTTACTCCCAGGTGTCTATTTTGCCTACTTCATCATCAGAGAGACACTGCTCTGGAGGTGGCGGTGGAGCATAGTCGTAGTTCCACAAAGACTTGTGGTCGACTTCTGATTCTACTGAACACTCCACCTCCTGGAGCTGCTCTTCCTGTATCAGCTCACGGTGCTTCTTTTTCCTCTTTCTCCGAGCACTGCGCCAAACAGATGGAACATTCTTCCCTGGTCCAAAAAGACGTAGGAAGCGTAACACCTAGAACACAGAACATGTTACCATGTCAGAGACTCAACGTCCACTAGAAAACAGCAGCATGTGAGTCTGGAAATTCCCTTGAGGGATCTACTCAACTGGCAGGAGGGATCAAAGGGTGCTGATTTCAGATTTATAAACATTTATCCAAAAGGTCAAAAAAGTCTCTCAATAATTTGGAGTAGTTCTTTTAAAACAACAAAGATGGTTTATAATGAGAACTATAAAAATCACATGTCCTACAATGTACACAATTTTTAAAAAAGACTTGACACAGCCCTGGCTGGTGTGGCTCAGTGGACTGAGTGCTGGCCTGCAAACCAAAGGGTCGCTGGTTCAATTCCAGTCTACGGCACAAGCCTGAGTTGCAGGCAAGGACCCTAGTTGGGGGCGTGCAAGAGGCAACCTATCGATGTATCTTATCTCTCTTTTTTTTAATTAATGCATCTCTCACATATCGATGTTTCTCTCCCTTTTCTAAAAATAAAAATAAGTAAAATCTTTTTAAAAGACCTGATACAACATGCTTGAATAAAGAAAATTTTAGATCTTAATTCAGCATTTTAACAACAGAACTCGGTATTCAGAAGAGGTCAGGGGTTTTCAATAGAGGTATTCTCCATAGAACGTTACCTTCCCAGGCCGAAATTCTGGGAAAAGTTCTGTGACACTCGGCAACAGCTTGGTGGCATCATGCTGCATAATCCCAGCCAGTGGTAGGGTCAGCTTTCCATCCTCGGTTTCTGCCTGTGTTGCTTCCTGAGGTCCCATCTCAGATTCTGAGTCAGAGGAACTACTGAAGTCCACTTTGTCTGAGGCCAAAGAGGAAGGGGCAATGATGGAGGGCAAGATGATGCCTTCTCCATCTTCAGACACTGCAACAAGGAAGAAAAACCCCCTTGGCATGTAACTGTGAGCATATTCCTCAAATCCAGCCAACACCCACTCTAGGCAATATGTGTGGCTCAAAGGCAGGGGATATAGTTCCAAGAACCCAGGTTACTAGTATTATGCAACCCAGAAAATTCATTCCAACTCAGTATCTCCCATCATCCCCAACTCACCTTGTACCTGGTACCCTAGGGTAGTGATGAGAGAAAACAAACACTATTACTACATTTACTATTTTCTGTAAGTACATCAGGTTAAAGGAATATGACAAACAACAAAATTATATAACACTTTTACACCAGTCAGGCCTCATCATGTTTGGTTTTGGAACCCATAGGCTGGAGAATTTTAAGCCCACAAAATAATGAAATTTTTTAGCCTAAGATAAGATCTATGACCTAAAGTTAACTGATACTGTTTAGACTGCAGACTAAAAAGGAAATGACTTCAAACTCTAATAAGAGGAATTTAGGTTAACACAAGCCTCAAAATACAAGAGGATCAAACCTGTACTTTGGGATCAAAGGAGGATCAAATCTCTTCCCAATCTACTGTTGCAGACATAGAAATAAGATTAAGATGATCCCTGAGGACTCTGCCTTTGAAATCTCTGAATCTGGTAGTTGATTCTATATGACGTACACACATTCTACGGTGCCTTCCCTATTTAACCATTTTTTTGCAAAACAGTCCTCTAAACAGGTAGCTTCCAAATACCAGTATGCAGATGAGTTGCTTCAGAAATTACTTGGGGAATGCTTTGAAGTTCCGGGATTCTACTCACTATCTTCTGAATCGCACTTTCAAGGGATGAGGCAGAAATCTGTATTTTTTTTTAAAGACTTGAGGTAATTCTGATGAGTAGCCAGATTTAAGAACCACTGACTCAAATGTTTTCAGTGCATGCTAAAATACTGCTGTGAAATGTTTTAAAAGTAAAACTTCCCTTTAATACAGAAATTTGAAAATTGTAAGAATCACTTCTGGAAATTACAGCCTTTCCAAACAGCTTAATTTTAACACCTCTTATGTGCATGCCAAAAGCCTGGACTTAGGAACAGAACTTCCTCCTCAGACAAAAGTAGACAGTCTCTGCTTACCACCAGTAATAGCATCCTGGTCCATATCCTTCTTTAATGGTCCTGGGGGTGGGGGTGGAGGAGGCATCAACTTGCAATCAATGTCTTCACAATCAGCATCATAGTCATCATCATCATCATAATCTACTAAAACCAAGAAGATGATCTCCTCAATATCCAGAATGTCAAACAGCCTTGAACTCCCTTGTCACTCAAGAATTTCAAGTACCACAGGAAGCACTACGCAAATCCTTTAAGGACACACAAGAGATGCAGCTTCTACCTTCAGAAACAGATGATGTCATGGTACTACCAAATGCTGCAACACTGTATACCTCATAGGGGAACCGAGGGAGCATGCCAGAACTGCTTAAAACCTTTGCTCCTGCTACCAATCAAATCCTAGTTTATTTTTTTATTTTCACCCTGCTCAATCTCATAGTTGGATTTAACATTCTTTCTCTGTCAGTTGCCTTCCAGACAAGACTTTCTTCCTTCTCACCTCCCAAGTCTTTGACACATTTTCTTCCGTCTATCCTGTGCAACTTGTTATTGTTTTCAATAGCATCACCCAATACTTGTTCCTGCACACTTTGCTTTTACTCCTCTACTCTCTCCAATCCCTTTTCTCAAGAATCACCTTTTCCAGATTTAACCCAAATCTATGTCTTACCCTGCCTTACCTCCTCTACAAGTGCAATGCATGTTCTGCTGTCTAAACAACCTTCCCACTCAGATATTCAACAACTGCATCTCATATCACACCAAAATATCACTCACCTCTTTTAAAATCCCTTTTGTTACTATCAATACCACCTCCAACCTCATTTTCCCAGATTATAACTTGAGTCTCTTGTCTCCTTCATCAATCTCTTACCCCCAACACACCTTTTCCAATCAATCATCAATAGTCCTTATAGCAACTATCACTTATTGAGCTCCCATTATGTGCCAGGTATTTGTAGTGATTTTATCTATAATCTTCCCAATAATGCAGCAATGCTGAATTATTCTGATATAGAAGTTAAGTGACTTAGGATCATAGGGTTTTAAGTAACAATCAGAATTCAAGCCTGGTTTAACAAGGACCATACTCTTTCCAACACACTTCGTCACTCACCAAGTCCTACTAACCCTTTATCAGAAACTCTCAAGTTTGACATTGCCTATCATTTTCCACGACTGTCACTCTATTCTAGGCCTTGATACCTTTACATCAACCTTGCAAGAACAGTCTCCAAGTAACTCTGCCCATTTACCCTTCTTATAATCAAAACCCCAAAGCATCAACCATCACTTTTCATTTTCATTTAAGAGAGCAATGAACATTACCAGAGATCTATTATGACACTGTATTACGTAGGTGCTTTTGTACAATGTGATAATGAACTTATGTTCTCACAAAAGCCCTATTAAGGGGGTAGGTATTATTACCTTTATTGCAGACAAGAAAACTGAGGGATTATTACAAGTGAGAAGTCCAAATCTCGGAGAATGAGCAAGTTTCCCAGGGCCAAACTAAATAAGGAATTGGAATCTGAATCTATAACATGTTGACTCCAGAGTCCATTTTCTTTCTTTTTTTATTGTATTTTTCCCAGTACCATTTATCCCCCTTATATCCTTTTCTACCTTCACTTACCCACCAAAGTCCATTTTCTTTTCATTATACCATCCCGCCTCTTGCTTAACAGTCTATGTTGGTTCACAGTCCTTTTACGGCATCACATCCTAAGTAATACATACACAAAGGTGCTATCGAATTGCTCTATCCTTGGCAGTATGTTTTCTACCCCTTTCAAGAAAGCCTGTTGGTCAATTCCATCCCCCACCCCCACACTCACTACTTGCTGATTACTATTTTCAAACATTTAGACAAGCCATTTTTCCAAACCAAATTACCCTGCTGCTTCCTCTCCATTAAACCATGTCTTTCAAAAGTTTACTTAAATCCACCTCGTGAAGCCTTATCTAAGGACCTCTATCCACCTTGAATTATTCCAAAGAAACCTCCTTGTAAATCAAGCTGCGTGAAGGGGTCACTACCAGGGAAGGAGGAAACTAAGGGCATATATAAAGACATCCTCAGAAGACAAGGAAACTTAGAAAAGAGCATCCCAGTCCTGGCTGGTTTGGCTCAGTGGATTAAATGCCAGCCTGCAAACTGAGTGGTCACCAGTTCAATTCCCAATGGGTTGTAGGCCAGGCCCCCAGGTAGAGGCATGTGAGAGACAACCAATTGATATATCTGTCACACACTGATGTTTCTCTCCCTCTCTCCTCCTCTAATATTAAATAAATCAAATCTTTAAAACAGTATATAAATAAAAATAAAACCTTGGGGGGAAAAAGAACATCCTGGAGTACTGAGGCTCTACCTAATACAGTACCATCCTTTCCAGGTCAGCTCATAAAATCCAACTAGGAAACCCCCACCTACCCTCTTCCTTACCATTCCTAGCTAAGACAATAAACCCAAACCTGAAAAATCCCAACATCCTCTAAAAATCAGAGCTGCTACCACCTTTCCCTTAGCCTAAGTCACGGTGCTCAAAAATAACAATTATGCTATTTGACTTAGCTATTCTGGCAGCCCCTCAAAAACTAAGTATAACACTCTATAAAGAAACATCGGTTTATAGCTGGTTTGTCTTCTTATGATGAATAATTTTGCTTTGCATTCATTTATCCCACCTTCCCCAAATAGTAACAATATCCCTGAAGGTAAGGCCTGTGTCTTCTCTTTTTCTGGGTTACTTTTTATGTATATGATGTACTTAATTCTCTGTATACAAGCAGCACTCGAATCCATGAACTGGCCCTGGCTGGTGTAGCTCGGTGGATTGAGTGCGGGCCTGAGAACCAAAGGGTCGCTGGTTCGATTCCCAGTCAAGGCACATGCCTGGGTTGCAGGCCAGGCCCCCGGTGAAGGATGCATGGGGTGCATGAAAGGCAACCACGCATTGATGTTTCTCTCCCTCTCTTCCTCCTCCCTTCCCTTCTCTGTAAAAATAAATAAATACAATCTTTTTTTAAAACCATTAACTGGCCCTGAAGAAACTAAGTTCAAGAACTTACCAAGATTTTATCTAAATTTCTCAGCAGCCTGAATACTGATTCAAAGAGGTGGACAATAAATAAACAATGAGCACTTTCACATAAAAGTTTCAAGCAGCAAGAGGTAGTATGGGGGTTTGGAAATAATAAACTATGACCACTACCTCTAGATTCTAGAACACAGAACTGAGCTCCTCAAGGTCAGAAAATGGATTTTTCTATATTTGTACCATCCCGTCCATCACAGTTCATAGCACACAAGAAGTATTCAACCAATGTCTAATAAACTGAGTTGCTGAATTAGTCAAGGATTGCCACTATCTAACTGCAGAACTTCTGACAAAGTTCCACATTTTCTAAAGATTTTATTTTATTTATTTTTTAGAGAGAGCAGAAGGCAGGGAGAAAGAGAGGGAGAGAAACATCAATGTGTGGCTGCCTCTCGTGCACTCCCTACTGGGGACCTCACCCGCAACCCAGGCCTGTGACCTGACTAGGAATCGAATCAGTGACCTTTTGGTTTGCAGGCAGGAGCTCAATCCCCCGAGCCATGCCAGCCAGGGCCAAAGTTTCACATTTTATTAAAGTTCTCTAAATTTCAAGTTTTCCTACTCTATGATGAGGTTAAGAATAAATAATCACTAAAACCCTTTCCAACTCTGACATTCTGATTCTATAACGTAACACTTCATATATGTTGCAAGCATTAAGTACATTGTGTCACCATACAGGTGTTTCAGTGGTTAACAGCAGCTGAGCCAATAAATATATGCACTCACTTATATGACATTATAGACTTAATCCTTCTTGAACTACCAATTCCTTGAAAACGACGAGTGAGTTTAAACAGCATCTAAAACAGTGCGAGGAACGCTGTAGCTAATAAAATAGCAAATGATGAGAAGAAAGCATTATCATCCTTATTTGGCATTCATCAAGAATCTGGAACCAACCAGTATAAGAAATAAAAGCCTGAGTATGGTGACATACTTTGCCCCAGAATGCAAAAGAAGACGGTGGCTCCTAGAACTGAGCTCAAAAAAGGGAGAGAAGCTCAGAGAGCAAGCACAATGGCAGAAAGCATGCTTAGAAACAAAGTACACAGCAAGAAAATGCACTGGAATGCTCTGTTGATAACACCAAAGAATCACCTGAATGGCAAAGGGGCTGCAAGCTCCCCACGGTCTGCTGGTACCTTCGACTTTCATCTTCTGCTACCTCGCTGATATCTGAATAGTCCACAGCATCTTCTGTACTCCTAATCCATCCTATAAATAAAAGGGAACATTAGAGGTCAACACAGAGCAAACAACTCTCGTTCAGTAATTCCCATCAAAAAGTACATGTACAGAAAAAGGTTCGCCCCCCCCCCCACACACCACCTTGTTCTCCATGACCCACTTCACCTTCATCATTTACCAGAGCACCATCACTGTCAGTCAATTCTTCATTTGCCGTGAGTTCAGTGATCAGGCTGCCGAGACCCAAAGCCCCCAAGCCTGCCAAGTGCTTCTTGCACTCCTGAAAAATGGACAGCGCCACAGTGTAAGATAAAACTAAACTCAAGCTTCCGACACCACAGGGCTTATTTCCCTGATTCACAAAGCTGTAAATACATAGGAAAAATGACTATGCCACATGCTAAAAGGATCATCCATCACATTCAAGGCTCCAAATCTTCAACTAAACTCCACGTTGATCAGACCTTTATTAACACATATGCAATTAACATCACCATACTCTAAAGTAATGTGAGATCATTCAAAGAACCATCACCAAGACTAAAGAAATGGGACAGTAGTTCTATGAATAGAAGGTAAGGCAACTGAAGTTACATTGGATTAAAGTAGGCAAGAACATTTTTTGCTACCTTATGTGTGTGTTTGTGTGTGCTGCAGAGAAGGAGCAGTATTGCTCAATATTTCTCCAAGAGAAAATGAACCTAAATGAAAGGAGGTGAGTTTCAGCTGGGCACACGGGAAACAATTTAATGACTGTCAGGGAACACTGAGAAAACTACCCAAGAAGTGCTTTGGGATGAGAAAAGGTCTGCCCCAGGAGGTCTGAATATTCACTGTTCTAAAAACTGGGTGGGACCTGAACCACAGGATTTGTTGCAGGTTGTAGTCAAACCTCTCCTCTACAGCCACCTCAGGGCAGCAATGTCAGAAATGCAGACAGTTTCGAGAATCCCCAAGAATGTTTAAACCGCTATTTTTTCCCCCTACTGTCAGATCAGAAAGGTTATTTCCAAAGCCACCCACAAGCGCCCCTGACCTTATGGGGGCTTGCCTACCATTCTCTCGGCTCCCCACCCTCGCCCGGGACGGAGCCCGCCACTCGACTTAACTGCCAGATCTTCTGAGATGCTATCTTATCTCACACTAACAGCACCCTCTTTTCCCGGTTTTCTACTCTCATCACTCCCCTTATCCTTGTCGCACCACTCCCAGCCCTGTCCCAAAGCCCACTCCCTCACATCATCCAAGACGCTCTCCCCCTCCAGCTGCCCAGCTCCATTGATGTTGCCGAAAAGGAAACCGGTCAATGAAAACGGGCCGCCCCCGGAGGAATCTTCATCGCTGTCCGTGTCTGACATTATGGCGGATACGGAACTCGCAACGAATTGGGGAAACAGGAAATCCTTGCCGGGACCCATACCGGATCTACCAACAGTCGTCGCACAGTAGTGACGTCAGTTTTCCTTGCCCTGACCAGCCACTACCGGAAACAGAATTAGGCGGGAAAAAACGGAAGAACCGGTCTTCCGATGAAAGGTACAAGAGATATTACTACTTTACCAACGTATCTTGATTCGACCACACATGATCAGGAAGCTGCATAACTGGAAAGCGATTGGTCAAAGAAAACGCTGGCTTCTGTCCCCTTAAACTTACTAAGCAGAAGCCTTAGCACCGCACTTCCACCAATCGGAAGGAGCGCCCTGGGTCACGTGGCCTGCGTCCCAGTAAACCTCAGGTCGCCGCAGCACGAGAGTAAACGGTAAACGGCTGTAACGGTGAGAACCGGTCCCCTCTCCTCCGTACTGCTACGTCACCGCTCAATCGCGAAAAGAAACTGGCTGTAAATTGCACTGTGCCAAAGTTACCTTTCTAAACCGATTACCTTCAGTTCACATTTCCCAACACAAATGGGTCTTTTGCCCGCCGTGCTAAATGTTAAAGTAAAACATGAACAAAATGAGCAGCTGACCGTTCACCTTAGATTCACAATTGTTAACGTTTTGCCCACTTTTCTGAACCATTTGAAAATGGGTTATAGCCCTGGCTGGTGTGGTTCAGTGGACTGAGTGCCGGCCTGCAAATCAAAAGGTCACTGGTTTGATTACTGGTCAGGGCACATGCCTGGGTTGCCAGGCCAGATCCCTGGTTGGGGGCGTGCAAGAAGCAGCCGATCCGTGTTGATATTTCTCTCCCTCTCCTTCTCCTTCCCTTCTTTCTAAAAACAAATATATTTTTAAGAATTTTTAAAAAAGAAAGAAAATGAGTTACAAACATTGTGATTCTTCACACCTTAAAATAAGACATTTTTCTACATAAGTACTTCACCAGTATCACAGCTTTAAAAATTAACATTAATCCAGTATCATTTAACTTACAATTTATGTTTAAATTTCCCCAATTGTCCTCTAATTGGAGCATTTTGCATCTCAATCCACAACCCATTCAATCAAGATTCATGCATTGCATTTGGTGGTTTCCCTTTAGTCTCTTATCCAGCCTTTATCTTTGTGTTGCATGCCACTACATTTTTGGAAAATCCAGGCAAGTTGCCTTGAAAATATTCCACATTCTCCCCCTGGCTGGTATGGCACAGTGGCTTGAGGGTCGTACTGTGCACAGAAAAGTTGCTGGTTTGATCCCCAGGGTTGTGGGCCAGGTCCCCAGTGGGAGCGTGTGAAAGGCAACAGATCAATACTCCTCTCACTCATTGATTTTTCTCTTCCGTTCTCCCTCCTTCCCCCTCTCTAAAAATAAATAAAATTTTAAAAGATTCCATATTCTGCCCTGGCTGGTGTAGCTCAGTGGATTGAGTGCGGGCCTGAGAACCAAAGGATTGCAGTTCGATTCCCAGTCAGGGCACATGCCTGGGTTGCAGGCCAGTTCCCAGCAGGGGACGCACAAGAGGCAACCATACATTGATATTTCTCTCCCTAATCCTTACCCTCTAAAGATAAATAAAATCTTTTTTAAAAAATTCCATATTCTGAATTCATCTGATTGTATCTTCAAATTCACTCAGGTTAAATATTTTACCAGCTACTAGAGACACCAGGTTATCCCAATATTAGTGATGCTAAATTTGATCACATAAAAAAACATGATCACCAGATCTCTCCATTGCAAATGCACATTTACCCTTTTGTAATCAGTGAATAATCTGTGGGGAAATACTTTGCGATTGTGTGAATATCCTGTTTCCCACATAGCCCTTGCACCCAATGTATTTTTTTTATTTTAAAAAATATATCTTTTATTGAGCCCTGGCTGGTGTAGCTCAGTGGATTGAGTGCAGGCCTGCAAACCAAAGGATCACGGTTCGATTCCCAGTCAGGGTACATGCCTGGGTTGCAGGCCAGGTCCCAGCAGGGGACACATGAGAGGCAACTGTACATTGATATTTCTCTCCCTCTCTCCTTCCCTTCCCCCCTAAAGATAAATAAATAAAATATTTAAAAATATATATATATATATATATATATATATATATATATATATATATATAATTGATTATGCTATTACAGTTGTCCCATTTCCCCCTTTTATTCCTCTCTACCCTGCACGCCCCCTCCCACCCACATTCCCCTCTTTAGGTCATGTCCATGGGTCATACATGTAAGTTCTTGGCTTCTGCATTTCCCATACAGTTCCTAACTTCCTGCTGTCTATTTTCTACCTACCATCTATGCTACTTATTCTCTGTACCTTTTCCCCCTCTCCCCTCCTCCCACTCCCCTGCTCCTAACCCTCCATGTGATCTCTGTTTCTGTGGTTCTGTTCCCGTTCTAGTTGTTTGCTTAGTTTGCTTTTGTTTTTGTTTTAGGTGTGGTTGTTAATAATTGTGAGTTTGTTGTCATTTTACTGTATATGCTTTTTACCTTCTTTTTCTTAGATAAGTCCCTTTAACATTTCATATAATAAGGGCTTGGTGATGATGAACTCCTTGAACTTGACCTTTTCTGAGAAGTGCTTTATCTGCCCTTCCATTCTAAATGAAAGCTTTGCTGCATAGAGCAATCTTGGATGTAGGTCCTTGCCTTTCATGACTTGGAATACTTCTTTGCAGCCCCTTCTTGACTGCAAGGTTTCTTTTGAGAAAACAGCTGACAGTCTTATGGGAACTCCTTTGTAGGTAACTGTCTCCTTTCCTCTTGATGCTTTTAAGATTCTCTCCTTCCCTTTAATATTGAGTAACTTAATTATGATGTGTTTTGGTGTGTTCCTACTTGGGTCCAATTTCTTTGGGACTCTCTGGGCTTCCTGGAAATCTATTTCCTTTGCCAGATTGGAGAAGTTCTCCTTCATTATGTTTTTAAACAAGTTTTCAATTTCTAGCTCTTCCTCTTGTCCTTCTGGCACCCCTATGATTCGGATGTTGGAACATTTAAAGATGTCCTGGAGGTCCCTAAGCCTCTCCTCATTTTTCTGAATTCTTGTTTCTTCCTTCTTTTCTGGTTCAATGTTTCTTTCTTCCTCCTGCTCCAAACCATTGATTTGAGTCTCAGTTTCCTCCCCGTGTTGGTTCCCTGTACATTTTCCTTTAATTCAGATACCATAGCCTTCATCTTTTTCATCTAATTTGCAACCATATTAAACCAATTTTGTGAGCGTCAGTGTATTGATGGTAATTCTGTGATTACCAGTGTTTTGAACTCCGCATCTGATAGGTTGGCTATCTCTTCATCACTTAGTTGCATTTTTTTCTGGAGCTTTGAACTATTCTTTCATTTGTGCCAATTTTTTTTTTTTGTCTTGATGCGCCTGTTACATAGTGAGAGGCGGAGCCTTAGGTGTTCACCAGGGCGGGGCAATCCAGGTCTCTGCGTTATGACGCTGTATGTGGGGGAGGGATCCTACAGGGAACAATGGTGCCTACTCAGCTGTTTACCAGCTTTCAGTGATTTCCCCCGCTACCCAC
Source organism: Carollia perspicillata (assembly GCA_004027735.1). Taxonomy (NCBI): domain Eukaryota; kingdom Metazoa; phylum Chordata; class Mammalia; order Chiroptera; family Phyllostomidae; genus Carollia; species Carollia perspicillata. The sequence continues at coordinate 19,913 of PVKM010007713.1, read as the reverse complement.
AACCAAACTGGGACCTTCTGGTGCCAATGCCCCAGTGGATGGGTTTGTGCACACCCCAGGACCCTGTGGGTCTCTCCAATGGACTCTCCTATGAGGCTGGGAGTTTCTCCTGCTGCTGCCTCGCCCCCCACAGGTGTTTTCAATCACAGGCTTGAGACTTTATTTCCCCCTGCTGGAACCCCGGGTTGCGTGATTTGTCTCGCTCCCCAGCTGTTCCTCCCGGTTTATCTGCATGAGTTTGTGGGACCACCGAGTCTGCCAGCCGCAGCCTTGCTGGGTCCACCAGCCGCCACCAACCCCTCCCCCAACCCCAGCCCGCCAGCCACCACCTTGCTGCGAGTCCTTGCCGCCCAGCTACCCATCTTCACCCCTCCTACCTCCTACCGGTCTGGGTGAATGTTTCTTCTTCAACTCCCTGGTTGTCAGACTTCCATACAGTTTGATTTTCTATCAGTTCTGGTTGTTCTCTGGTTTTAAGTTTGCCGTTGCCCTTCTCTTGGTTGCGCGAGGAGGCACAGTGTGCCTGCCTATGCCTCCATCTTGGCCGGAAGTTGTTGTCGCCTTGCACCCAATGGTTTTAACATCTGTTCATGATCTTTGCCTGAATCAGTTATATTGGGAAAGTGCAAAAGGGTGGTTTTTCTAATTCTTAAATTCCATCTATATTTACTAACTGGACTTTACCAGTAAAGAAATGCTAACCCCTTTTCTTACCTCTTTCTTGCATTTTTAAAAGATTTTACTTATTTATTTTTAGAAACAGGAAGGGAGGGAGAAAGGAAGAGACAGACCAATGTGTGGTTGGCTCTCACACGCCCCCTACTGGGGACCTGACCTGCAACACAGGCACGCGCCTTGACTGGAAATCAAACCAGTGAGCCTTTGGTTCACAGGCCTGTCCTCAGTCCACTGAGCCACACCAGCCAGGTTGTTTCTTGCATTTTTAATGTGTTACAATATAGCACCATTTTATCCTTTCTGATGCTCAAACTGTCCCAGATTTGTCCTATGGGAACCACTTCACTCTGGCTCCTGTGTCCTTTTGACATGACCCACAAGTGTTTGAGCACTTGTTTTTTTGGCACAAAATGTTCCAAGCTTACTTTGTACATTACCTGTCCAGGACCTGATATTGAGGCAGGATAGTAAGAAGCTAGCAAAATTCCTTGGCAGGTGGAATAGGGAAACTGAGGCAGACAGCTGAACAATCTGGCTGAGCAATTTACAGCCAGATACAGGTCACCTTCTTAGAGATGACATCTAGGCCTCGGTTGTTTCAGCTCCAGACCCAGAAAAGCAGCAAAACCAGGTGGGTGGTGCCAGGACCAGCTGCAGTGACTAATGACCCCCTGCCCTGTCACTGACCAATTGGTGGCAGCCACAGTCCTAAAAGAGCACACCTGGAAAACTGAATGTTCTGCTGAAACCCTCCCCTGAGACCTCCCCTAAGACTCCCTATAAGTAACCATTTACATTAATTTCTGGTTTATCCTTCCTGTGTTTATTATGTTTTACTGAGGTGTAATTGACATATTAGTTTCAGGTCTACAACATAATTACTCAATATTTGTACTTCCTGTGTTTTGTTTTGCAAAATAAACAAGTGAGTCTATCAGGGTGTCCAACTTTCCAGCGTGTCTGGGCCACACTAGAAGAGTTATCCTGGGTCACACATTAAATCACAAACCTAACTGATGAGCAAAAAAAAGCTTCTAAGTAAATTTACAAGTTTGTGTTGGGCTGCACTCATAGCCATCCTGGGCCACATGCAGCCCTTGGGCCGTGGGTTAGACACCCCTGGATATTTTTAAAGGTTTTTAAAATTTATTTTTAGAGCCCTGGCTGGTGTAGCTCAGTGGATTGAGCGTGGGCCTGCGAAGCAAACAACCTCGGTTCAATTCCCCATAAGGGCACATGGATGGGTTGCAGGCCAGTTCCCACCAGGGGATGCATGAGAGGCAAGCATACATTGATATTTCTCTCCCTCTCTCCTTCCCTTCCCTCTAAAGATAAATAAATAAAATCTTTTAAAAATAAAATAAAAATGCCGACAGTTTTTTTAAAAAATTACTTTTAGACAGGGAGAGAGGGATGGAAACATCAGTGTGTTTCCTTTTGCACATCCCCAACCCCCCCCAACCACAGACCTAGCCAGCAACCCAGGCATGTGCCCTGACTGGAAATTGAACCAGCAACCCTTTGGTTCACAGGCCAGTACTCAGCCCACTGAGCCACACCAGCCAGGACCCATAAACTGTTTTAACTGTAGTTACATTTCTAGGCCAGATGATACAGGTCTGCCAAAACCTGCATGGTAGCTGATACTATGCAGTTTGGTAAAGAAAAGTTAGTAGGATACTATTGCTATACTAATATTTAACACAAAAAGCAAGATGGAATGTTTTTTAATGTACGTTATAATGCCTCTTGAATGCTTGTGCTTGAGGAAAAGCAAATATGAGGTAGACGGAGGCTTGTAGAAAATGTGGAAAGGGACTTCTGATACTATATTAAAGATTCCACTCTTGACTCAAAATGTAGTTTTACGTAAATTTACCATATGACCTAGCTATTCCATTCATATGTGGAATCAAAAAACACCCAAAAGAATTAAAAACATGTCCACACAAAACCTGGTACGCAAAGGTTCCCAGCAGCATAGCCAAAAAGAGACAATCTTATGTTCCTCAACAAGGAGTAGATAAACTATTGTACATCTATACAGTGGAATACTATTCAGCAATAAAAAGAAATGAAGTGGCCGTATGTGCTACAAAACGGATGAACCTTGCAACTATGCTAAATGAAGGAAGCAAGTTCCAACCAGCCACATATTGTTTGATTCTACTTATAGGAAATGTTCAGAAAAAACAAAGTAGATGAGTGGTTGCCTAGGGCTACAGATAGAAGCAGGGATTAACTGCATGAGGGAACTCTCTGGGGTGATGGAAAGGTTCTAAGAGTAGATGTGAGTGATGGTTGCATGACTCCAAATTTGCTAAAATCATTAAATTGTCATCTTGAACTGGGTGAATTTTATGGTATGTAAATTATACCTCAATAAAGCCATTTACAAAACAAAACATTGTTTTGCTCTTCCTTACTAGCGCATTCAGCAGTGCACCGAAACTATATACAGTTACCAGCTAGGATTAATTTTTATAACAGATCTTTTCCTGAGATAACTGGCAGAGGCTCCTAGTACAGTAATGACTATTAACACAGTAGGAGCTTAATAATTGTGTACTGAATCTAATGTAATAAATGAGGAGAATCCCCTACAGGGAACTGATTGATCTGTCATTAGTGAAAACCAGAAAATGAAGCTACTGTAAATCCTGAAGAGAAATAGGTGGGGCAGGGCAGCTGGGGGGTGGGGCAGGAACTAGTCAATGTTAGCAAAGCAGACGATTCCATACACTGATTGTCTGATTTGGAAAATAAGTACAGTTACACACAGGTACAATGTGTAATACAATAATTATATTTTTAATATTTTATGTATTTTCAGAGAGGGGAAGGGAGGCATAAAGAAAGATCAATGTGTGCTTGCCTCTCCTGCATCCCCTACTGGGGAGAGGCATGTGCCCTGACCAGGAATCAAACTGGCAACCCCTTTGGTCACAGGCTGGCACTCAATCCACTGAGCCATACCAGTCAGGGCTAATCATAGTTATTCTATCCTTTTCAAGTTGAAAAGAAATTCAAAACAACTCAACATGGGGGAGTGGGAGGGAGAAGGCATTGTTTTTATTTTTAGAAAGCAACAGACCAGAAAAGCTTATTGCCATCCATTATGAATAATTTAAAAGTGATACTCGTATGTTTGTCCTCATTCAAATTCCTTTTAAGTATAAAAATCAAGATGTCAGTGTATGCTTAGGATCATCAAATCAGTCCAATAGCAAAGCCACTCTCTCGCACTTGCAGATCACACCTCTGTTTATTAGAGGACACAAAAGTTTGCCCAAACCAAACCTATGCTTACATTTGGAAATTTTCCAGACAAGAAGAGCAGGAGTCACTATTAAATTAAAAGCCAATTTATTTTTTTAAGACTTTATTTTTTCATTTCTAGACAGAGGTGGAAGGGGGAGAAAAACATTGATATCTGAGAGAAACATCAATAGATTGCCTCTTGCACACCCCCAACCAGGGACCTGGCCCACCACCCAGGCATGTACCCTGACTGGGAATCGAACTGGCAACCCTTTGATTCACAGGCCAGTGCTCAACCCAGCCAGGGCTAAAGGCCAATTTAAAACACTTCAGTAGCTGAACAGAAAGCTCCCAGAGACAGGTGTTTCTAACCCTTCAACCATGAAGCCCTGTGTGCACCCCAGCAGCAATCAGAACACCCTGAGACTGGAATATACTTGAGCAATAAGGACTTTCATTTGACCGCCTCTGGGAAAACTCAGGGAACTCTATGCCAAGGCAAAGGACACCTCATGCACACAGGTGAGTTGACCCCTGCAGTCACCGTACTTCTCTGTACAGCAACCTCACTTTCCAAAGTGCTCCTGGGCCTTCATTGAGAAGGGCCACCCTCACTCTCTTCCACGTGACGCACTGCTCATAAAGAATCCCCGCCACCCCCACCACTACCACAGGAAGCCCTGAAGCACACAGTGGGAAATAAATACAGTACCCTGAAATTGAGATAGAAGGCACACGCCAGACAATACTATCCACCCTCGATCCTCCACAGCTTTAGACAACTGGTGTAGAAATAAATGCAAGTGAAGTAGTGTATGAAATGGAGGAAACACTAATTAAAGGGAAAACAAAACTAAACACCATAGTCCCAGGTGAGGGAAAGGGGAAACCAGAAAAAAAGTAGTAAGAATAGAGTTGCCATAAACTTTTAATCTTCTATCAATACTTGATTTCTCCTTGACCTCCAGGCTCCAGATTCTCCGAGAGGAGGGTTGCCAGATTAAGCCAATTAGCCAATTAAAAGCACAGGATGCTTACATTAAATTTGAATTTCAGATGAATAGCAAATGTTTTAGTGTATGTCCCAAATATTGCATGGTACATTGCTTGTACTAAAAAGTTATTTGTAAAAACATATTTTGTCTTTAATTTTAATTAAATCTATTGCAGTAATATTGGTTAATAACATGTAAGTTTCGGGAGCACAACATCTGCATACTCCACTGTGTGCTCACTGCCCAGTCTAGTCTCCGTCATGTAAAATATTACTGTTTTTTTCTGGCAACCCTATTCAGGAGGTTCAGTTAGCCTGAGGCAAGTCTGCTCACATCTAATCAAAGAGCCAGAGCAAAACTGTCACAGAGCAAAGTACAGACACTTCACCCACCACAGGGGAAGGTACTGCGATATGTCATCCTTTTACCTGCCAAAGGCTCAAAAATCCAATGCTGTTTTGGCAGGATAAGAGCACATGGACGTGGTGGAGCTGTCAACTGCTATCTGCCAGGTGGAGAAGTTTTTCTTCCATATCAAATAAAGGTCAGAAATCTTATAACCATGGAGAAGCAGGCCTACTGGGATGAAGAATCTGACTCACACTGCCCCAGGGCAGGCTGAGCAACTCCAGCCCACAGCCTGGACATCCAACATACTCCCACTCTTTTGGAGCAACTAAAAGACCTCAAAAGGCACACAGGGCTGAATGAACAAAGGAACGAACCAACACACACACACACACACACACACACACACACACACACACACAAGGTGTATAGAGGAGGAACAGGAAAAGAGCACAGTAGCCTTTATAGTAACTCAAGAGGAATGACAGTAAAAGTTCATGACTGCCATTTCTTTCAAAGGCGTGAAGGAGGCCACATTATGCTTTTTTTTTTTCATAGCCTCCTGCATGGGAATTCCTAGATCCTATCAACCCAGCATCTCGGAAACTGTGTTTTCAAAGATGATCATAGGTATTGCATAGGACCAAATGAAAGCTTCCGGAATGTTGCATACTTATTAAAAATTATAAATTCCTACAGTAGAGGAACTTCTTGAGCTTTTATTTAAATAGCTGGTTCCTGGCTTATTTGACCACAAAACCTTTTAAGGAATATCTATTCCCATCTCACAGAACTTTGGAAAATTCTACTTAACCAGTGTTGCCAAAATGCCTTAGCTCAAGAATGAGAAGGACATGTCAACACTGGAAACACCCAGGAATTACACATAAACTGGTTTTTAAAACTTAGTGGATTCAAAAAAAATTAGTGTATTAGAAAGTTTAAGGCAATGATTCGAAAGCCGGAAAACCTTGTCCTCCTGCTGTGAGGCACTTGCTCAATGGTAACTACAGTCAGAAAAGCTGAAATTCGATTTAAAAGCAGACAGGCAAAAGTCTACAAAGAACAGTACAAGGCTGCTCTGCTTAGTTGTGGCCTGGCCAGGACAGGAAGGAACAGCGCTTTGTGGTGTCTCCTCTTACTGTTTTGATCACTCACACTCACAAACACATACACACACTTCCTCCAAAAGGTTCAAACCAAACCCGCAAAGCAGCCATATATGGACTAGCCTGTCTGTCTTCATTCCTCCAAAAGCCCAGTAACCTAGAGCCCAGGGTTTCCAGAAGAGTCAAATGGCTCTGTTGGCATTATTAAATCCTGTCAAAGGAACCCCCTCCCCCTTATTCTCCATGGAGGCAGTCCCTAAGTGCCACCCCGAAAGCTATAAGAGGACACATTTCTTGGTGTTCTTCTTTGTGGCAGGGTAAAGCACAGCACGGACAGCTTCCAAAAATACCTCCTGTACCCCATCCTGCAGCAGGGCGGAACATTCCAGATACTTCACAGCCCCCACCTGCTTGGCCAGGATAGTGCCTTGCTGAGGAGTTGTGGGCACTAGGCTCTGTTCCTTCAGCTTCTTCACTGTCTCAAGGTCAGTCCGCAAGTCACTCTTGGTGCCTACCAGCAGAACAGGTACATTGGGGCAATGATGGGTGACCTCTGGGTACCACTTATGTCTCACATTGTCAAAGGAGGATGGGCTGCTGATGGAAAAACAGATGACGAAGATATTGGTCTGGGGGTAGGAGAGCGTTCTCAGTCGGTCGTATTCTTCTTGACCAGCCGTGTCCCATAGGTTCAGGCTGACAAGTTGGCCATCCACAGTTGTCTGCGCACTATAGTTGTCAAAGACAGTGGGGATATACTCTTCAGGAAAGGACTTTGTTGTGTAACTGATGAGGAGGCAGGTCTTACCCACGGCCCCATCTCCTACAACCACACATTTGATCGTCTGCATTCTTCCCTTGGAGTCCTACGTGTAAGAGAGAAATGAAGAATGTTCCCAGATGCTTAGTGAATGAAGGGAGCCCAAGGTTCATAAACATTTCTCTCTGAGGAGAAATAGAGGAGGTGAACCCCCACCCACTGCCCATCCCCTTCACACCATAGAAGAACCAGCTGGGGAAGGTGGTACAGGGCCAGAGTTCTTACCATGGACTGCTAAAGGACAGGCTTCACTGGGTCCTAAAAGCCGCCTCTGAAGTTGTGTGCAATCCTATATGTATGCGCGTAAGTGAATTTTTCTGGAAAGAAGATCCAAAGCTGTTATTAGAGTCTTGAAAAGGGCTGTGAGACCCCAAAAGATTAAATACCATTCATATACATTGGTGTTTATGCTACATTGTTGTCATAAGTTCTGAAAATATGGTATCAGAGATGTTAAAATATACTAGGTGCTCAGTAAATGGTAACTCATTTTTTTTTTTAAGTATAGAAAGATGGTTCCCAAAGTTGAAACAAAAGGAACAAGGCTCTCACTTTGGGTCTGTGGCTATAGACCCAGCAAAGGAACCTCTCTGTTCCTGAAAAACAGCAACACTTACTACCGAAGTGAAAGGTAGGCCAGTCAGAATCAGCCATGTAGAGAAGTGATTAAGAGTCCAAGCTCTGATGCCCTGGCTGGTGTGGCTCAGTGGACTGAGTACCAGCCTATACACAGAAAGGTCACTGGTTGACTCCCAGTCAGGGCACATGCTTGGGTCTCCAGTAGGGGGCGTGCGAGAGGCACCCCATCGTTCACCCATGAATATTTGTCTCCCTCCCGTCCCTTCTCTCTAAAAGTAAAAAGATTCTAAGCTCTGAGGTCAAATCCTCCGGAGTCAAAAACCTGTCCTCTCTTTTCCTAAGCTTTGGGAACTTGGGTAAATTTCTAACCTGAGGCTTAAATGAAAGAATGCAGGTACAGTCATTATTAGTGTCTGCCACATACGAAGTACTTAATAGGTTTCAGAAGCTGCTAAAACTTCCTATGTTATTATTCTTCTACTATTCTGCCACGGAAGGCAAAAGTTCACCAATGTGATCACAACACTAGACAAGCCATGGGTCTCACCCCTTCCCACCTTCTCTGAGTAAAACTACAGGTCACAAGAACACCATACTCTTTGTCCATTTCTTCATGCATGAAGTACTTGGCAGTTAATGGCATGGCATGTGGTTCCCCAACCAGGGACTTGGTTTCGATTTTTCCTGGGCCAGGGTTGGGTGGGGAGGCAGGAGGACAGGAGGTGAGACTCAGGTGGTAATGGAGCAAATCGCCAGCCCACTGCTCACCTCCTGCCATGCAGGTTTGCCGGCTGGGGGTTGGGGACCCTGGCAGAGATGATCTCCAAGAAACATGTTTACTGTGAGTTCCCATGTTCAGACACCCATAGCAACACCCTGGAAATGCCCTACCTTGTCAGTGCCCCAGAGCACTCCAATTTCTTTAGCTTCTTAACTACTGCCCTCATTTCAGACCCAATCCTTATAGCATTCACCTCAAGTGTCAGAACGTGGAGAAAAGGGGATACATTGTCGTATGTATTTGATCATAGAAAAAAATTGAGAATTAGCTTCTCACCTTGGGAATTTGGGGGAATAAACACATCCCCTACCCTATTGTTTTATTAGTAAAGGTCTCTATTCAGCCCATATCATAGGCAAAACCAAAACAACACTCACTGGGGTCTCAGTAAAATTGGCCTTCTGAGGAAGGCATGCTTCACACAGGCCCACTAGGGGTAGCTATCTTCCCACAGCCAGTTCTGAACAGGGAAGCTTTTCACCCAGAAGCCTTTGGTAGCACAGGTCCCACAGCTACAAGTCCAGAGGGTAACTCAGGACCAGCAGGCAACCATCCCAGGGTATTCACTAACCATCAGCTCTGTCTTTCTCTACCTAGGAACAGGCTTAAGAATCAAACACAAAAGGTCACTGGAAACAGGGCAAAGTCACTACCACTTTCCTTGAACTTTCCCAGTCTGGATGCATTTCTTTATCCTCTGAATTCTATAGCAATCACTGCTTTTATTTCTCATCATCCCAGCCTCCTCTAGGTATCATCTAGTGTCAAACATCTCTGCTCCAAGTGACTGCTTTCAGGACAGTATTGCATCTGAGGGGGTTGCTGTACCAGAGCGAAATTCTTGGGCACAAAGACCACTTTGCACTCCAAACTCAGCTCTTCTTCTCTATTAAGTAGGAAAAGGCACCTACACTTACTTCTACTCATTATCTCCAAATACTCCTAGAATATATGGTCTGCAGCTGGGCACTCCAGTCACACTGATGACTGTGGGCCTAGATGATGAAGTGCAGCTAGAACACCTGGGGTCTGAAACAAAACTGCAAATATGCTCACCTGTAACGCACTGTCTATGAAAGATGGGCGGCGGGGAGGGGATCAGCAAAAGTCCCAGATACTTTCAAAGGCTGTTTTGTACAACTGACCCATTTATTCAGCCCACATGTTCATTACACTATTTTATCTGCTTGTGTATGTTTAAAATTCTCCATAGTTAAAAAGTTTCATAATAATTCTAAAAATATATCGAGCCCTGACCATTGTGACTCAGTGGGTTGGGCATCATTCCAAAAAGTGAAGGGTCACCAGTTTGTCTCGGTCAGGGCACGTGCCTGGGTTGTGAGTTCCATCCCTGGTTGGGGGCGTGCAAGAGGCTACAGATCAATGTTTCTCTCTCATAATGATGTTTTTCTCCCTCTCTCTAAAAATAAGTAAAATGAAAATAAAAATATGTCCAAAATAATTGAAAACAGGATTTTGAAGGCCTATTTACACACTCAAGTTCATTGCTTCATTAATAGAGCCAAGTAGTGGAAAAGTGGAAGCAGCCTAAATGTCACCCTAAATGTGACACATAAAGAAAATGTGGCACATAAATATGTATCTATTTATAAATATATGCATGTATTTATAAATACAGTTATTTATTTATTTATTTATTTATAGAAAGAAGATGGGCCCTCAGTGAATTGCGCCTGGCTTGCAAACCAAAAGGTCACCACTTCGATTCCCAGTCAGGGCACCTGCCTGTGTTGCGCGCCAGGGCACCAGTAGAGGGCGTGCGAGAGGCAACTGATATCCATCCCTCTTGCACAGTTTCTCTCCCTCCCTTCCTATCTCTATAAAGTAAATAAATAAAATCTTTTTTTTTTTACAAAAAATAAGATGGATTTCATATGCTTCGCCATGGATGAACCTTGAGGACTTGATGCTAAGTGAAGTCAACCAGTTACAAAAAAGCCAAATACTGTATGATTCCAATTCTGTGAGATATCCAGAAGAGCGAAATGTATTGAAACATGAAGTAGAATTAGAATGAATGACGGTGGCCAAGGACTGCGGAAGGGAGAAATGGGGGGAGTTGTTTAATTGGTACAGGGTTTCAGTTTTTCTTTCTTATTTATTTATTTTCAGAGAGAGAGGGGCCAGGAGAAAGAGAGAAGCATTGTTGAGCATGAGACACATTTATCGGTTGCCTCCTGCACAGCCTTCAACCCCGGAATGTGCCCCCGGAATGTGCCCCCACCGAGAATAGAACCTCAAACCCGAGACCCTTTGGTTGGCAGGCCAGGACTCAATCCACTGAGCCACACCAACCAGGGCTAGAGTTTCAGTTTTGCAAGATGAAAAAATTCTAGACTTGTTACACAACAATATGAATATAGTTAACTCTACTGTGTGGTACATGTTAAAATATTAAAAGTAAAATAATACTCTTTTAAAGGCTTGGGAGCTCTGAGAAAAAAGGCTAGGAGTTAGGAGAGAAAAAGGCCAATATCCTGTTTGTCATCTATTTGAGAAAGGCTTGTTAACTTAAGTTCCAGCATCCAGCACAATGCTGTCCCCTCCCCATCACCACCACTATCCACGCTGTCCCAAGTACTACTATGCGCAATGAACTGCTAGGAGGGACTAAAAAAAGGGCGGGTACAAAGAAAAAGAATGGTAGAAGCTTAACGTCTTGTGGTGAAGGCAGGAGGCAAGTAATACTGCACAGTAATGTATGACTCAGAGGGGGAAAAAGTTGCTATAGGGAAGTAAAGGGAAACTAAAAATTGAAAGCATTCTATAGGCATTGTGTGAAGCAGGGGCCCCCAATCCCCGGGCCGCAGACCGCCGCGGCCAGTTAGAAACCGGGCGGCAAGCAAAGCTCGCCGGAGTTGCACCTCCTGCCTCCCCTATCTACCGCGGGCGCGAAGCTCACCTGAGCTCCGCCAGCGGTTCGCTCCTCCTTGCCATCCACAGCGGGGGTGTGAAGCTCACTTGAGCCCCGCCTCCCGCCCCCCCCCCC